>PVJA010031381.1:0-24810 GCA_004027025.1 Myocastor coypus
TCTTTTGTCAGCGCCAGCCATCTGGATGAGTCACGGCCGTTGCTTGACCAGTTTGCTCTCTATGAAAGCCTGAGGGGATGTTTTCTCTCTAGGTGACTCTCCTTAGGCACAGCGTACATCGTTGATCCCACTCCTCCATCATCACTCCTACGAGTTGGCTCTGCAATTGCATTCAATTTAGAACAGTCCTACAGGATCAAGATAAAGGTCCTATTCTGGGGAAGGGAAAACCAAGGCCACAATGGGAGAAGAGACTCATGTAGGGCTCCCGAATGGTGCAACCAAGCCCTGCCATGCAGGCTGGAATCTAGAACTGGTTTGTCTCTTCCCAGGAGAGCCCACGAGAGCTGGCTCTGATGTATCGGTATCCCCATGGGTCTCCTATGTGAGCCCACTGTGCGTCAGGGCAAGGACAGCCCCAGCTTCCCAGACGCTTCCTTGGCTCACTGCATCCGTGCCCTTTGCACTGTGCACTGGTGAGATGATTTCCCAGGTGACAGAGGCCCAGCCTCTGCTTCCTGCCCCACCTTTCCTTCTGCCTGTTCATTCAGCAGCCACTCCCAGCTGCGGGTGTTTGAGGACACACTCTCTCCTCCCTCCTTGCCAGCTCACTGCGTTCAGGTGACAGCAAGTCCCACCTGGCCCCCTGATGCAGACTCCATGGCCCTGCCCTGGGTGCTGGAGGCAGATGAGGTGGCTTCCTTAGGGAGCTCCTGTCACTGGTAGGAACAACCTAGCAGTCCCTTCCTATGCTGTGAACCTTCTACTTCAGCCCTGACTTGGCAAATATTTTGCACAACCTTCTCATAAATGCTTCAGGTGTATCAGGCTGCAGAATCCTGGCGGTACCATAGCTGCAAGGCTCAGTTCGTACAGCAAGAGAACCACAGGTACAGTGCAAAAGAGGGCCAGCCTGGGCTCCAGGAAAACTTCATGGGTCCTGGAATTTGAGTTTGATAAAGTGTTCTGGTGTCATGAGTTATTCTCCTTTGGATTTTTTTTTTTCTTTGAGCCATTTAGAAAACGGTTGTAATTTTGAGTATGTGGACCATCCTTAAAAAGGCTGCAAACTGGATTTGCCTCAGGAGATGATTTGAGGACCCTGATCTTCCTAATTTATCTCCCCTTGAAGGGAATGGAAACATTTCAGTTCTTAAGTTTTTTGGCGGATGTTCTGGGTGGTGCTGGGTACAGTCCATGCAGACAAGGTTGTTGGAAGTAATGAATGAAACGACCAAGGAGGGCTGGAGGGAGGTTGGGAGGGGAGCAACTGGCAGACAAAGGGCTTGGAGTGCCCCTATCTTGAGCTGGTTCTGGCTACACAGGGGTGTTGGGCTTGTCACGGTCTGTGAGCTGCATGCTCATAGGTGTGTGCTCTTTTACTTGAACATGTCGCTTTTGTAAAGAGTACGCTGATTCTCTGCTGCTGAGATTCTGTGTGAGTGGCCCTTTGAGATCCTGGGAGCCCCAAGTCATGCTAGGAGGAAGGCCAAGGGGTGCATAACTATGAGAAATGATTCGCTCATATTTTTCACTTGCAAAACCCAAGCCACATCTCATATGACCTACCAGTAAATAGGGGCCTTCAGCATATGTTCACATGTGTGTGCAAAGACAGATGTGTAAGATATTCATCTCAAGTCAACATGGCAGCACACATATTGGCACTCTAATTCTAATTCTAGCTCCCTGGGAGGCTGAAGTAAAAGGAATGTGAGCTCAAGTCCTGTCAGGACAACCTGGCTATTTTGAGTGTGAGCTCTTGTCTCAAAATAGACCGGGCTGGGGGTGTAGTTCAGTGGTAGAGCTTTACTTCATATGCTCAAGGCCCTGGGTTCCACTCTTGACTCTCTAACAAACGAACAAATAAACCCGAAAGATTCTGAGTTTGAGATGCTCTGTACAGCAGAAACCCTGCAGTAAGGATGCACACAGACCAGCTGAGGGGAGGGTGGTCCATCTGGAGATAGGCGCTGTTCGTGCTAGTAAAGAACAATCGCTTGAAGTGTGTCTTGCACGGTAGAACAATGAGCAGCTCTGTGAAGCCGCTGTTCGCTTATTAAAACGTGAGCACACACACCCTTCTGACCATTTCTGTAGGTAACTAGAGAGGATCTTCTGGAAGGAGACACAAAAACCATGGGCATGGCTGCAGGCTCAGGGATGGAGGACAGGGCCTGACACTCAGGCACTCTTATTCTTTTCAATCTGTGATTTTGCAGTCCAAGACAAGCCCTAGTCCCAAATTTGGGCTGGAGGGGAGTCCCATCCGTGAAATGCTGGCTAAGCCTTTGAGCAGATACTTGGGGCCTCAGCGCATCATCCGGGGCCCGAGTGGCTCAGCCACTCTGCAGTCCTGCAGCCCCTTACTGCTCAGCAAGCTGCAAAGTACAGGTTGGACAAAGGGCCCTTGCACTCTTCTACCAGCTCTGAGCCCACCCTTGGCCTCACTACTTAAATCCCATTGAACCTGGGGAAACTGTCTTTCCAGGTTCCCCTTAAGATGCTCAGGGGTCTCCTTGGTGCCAGAGTGGTTTCATCTCCTCTTCAACCATCTCAGCATCCTGGGACAGGGGGAAGGACTTGGTGGCACGGCTCAGAGCCAGGGAGCTGTTGCAGTCCCGAATCACCTGGGCAAGGAGCTCTGTCTCTCTGAGCTGCTTCTTCATCTGGAAGATGGGGTGATAATCATGCCCAGCTATTCCATAGGTAATGAGCAGCGGGTTGGCTGCATACAGACACCCTGAAATCTCAGTGTTTGCCATGAGCTGTAGACTCCCCTCCTGGGTGTCTACCGAGAAAGAGGCATCCATATGTCCGCACCGAAGTTCTCAGGAGAGTGCCCATACCAGCACCATCCACCGGAGACAAAGAGGAGATATACAGACAACACGTGGCTGGCCATTCTTACAGTGGTCTCTTCTGTAGCCTGGACAACAGTGAAGCACAGCTCACGGCACCAGATGGGAGCCTAGAACAGCCACTTGGGGAGGAGGATATATACCATGGTCATGCCCCAGCAAGGTCCTGTTCCTATGAGGTATCCAGACCAGGCAAATCTATGGATGGAAGAGAGCCTCATGCTTCCTGGGGCTGAGGCAGGTGTGAAAGGGTGGGGATGACAGCCAAAGGCCACTGCGGTTCTTTTTGGGGTGGTGGAAATGTCCTGGAATCCCCTGTGGTGGTGGCTGCACGTCTCTGCGAATACTCTAAAAACCACGGCGGTGTGGGTTGTAAGTGGGTGGGTCCACCGATGTGCAAATTGTGTCCCAATAAAGCTCATTTAAAAAGCTTTAAAGAAACTGTTATTTAAAAATAAAACTTGATGAGTTTGATCCCCGGTACAAAAATAAAAATAGAAGTAAAACTTGAGAAGAACCAAGCTAAGCTTCTAGAACTAATACAAGAAGAGAGAGAGAGAGACAGAGACAGAGAGACAGAGAGAGACAGAGACAGAGACAGGGAGACTGAGAAAGACAGTGATAGAGACCACAATATGCAATATAGCAGAAACTATTGCATGCCTATCATTTTGTTTAGTGAAGTGCTGTATTGTTCCTATTTCTTCTTAATTTTCATTCTCTTTAAAATAGAAATCAGGGCTTAAAATTTAATTTTAAAATTAAGAGAGAGACTGTGAGTTCATATTTCACTGCCTTTACTACAGCAACATCAATTTGTTCTGTGCTACCTCAAGTCTAACGAGGGTAGAAGCTGAGACTCAGGGAACCCGGATTCCTGCCATCGCCTTCTGTGCTTAGGCACTGACTGTGACCTCTTTAGCTAGTTTCTTCCCTCTGGGTCATCATGCCACGTGGTCAGTGTATGCCAGATTCTATTTTTTTTTTCTAGTGTCTTACTACACAGTGCAGACTTATAGTGATCCAGTGAGCCTCCTGTTTAGTGCCTCTCTAGTGCTGGGTTCACAGGAGTGAGCCCCTGTGCCTGGACTCCAATGTCGGCTCAGTATGCCTGACGTCAGGGCTGGTGTGGCAACCAGAGATCGAACCCTGGCCCCTGCGCTTATCCAAGTGCTTACTCTGCTAGGCTATCTCACTTGTCCTCAGCTTTGTTTTTAAAATTTAATTTAATTTTTATTTTTAAAGAGAATAAAAAATAGTTTTAAAATAGAAACAATACAGAATTTCATTAAGCAAAATGATAGGCCAGCGATTCTCAGCCTGTGGGTTGCAACCCTGGTGGGGGTCGAACGACTAAAACACAGGGGTCGCCTAAAGCCATTCTGAATCATAACTGGAGCAAAATTACAGTTTTGAAGTAGCCACCAAAATTATGTTTTGGTTTGGGGTCACTGCAACATGAGGAACTGTACTGCGGGGTCACGGCATTAGCAAGGTTGAGCACCACTGTGACAGGCATTCAGCAATTGCTGCTGTATTGAGTATTGTGGTCTCCACATCAACCGTTCAGATTATCAAGTGTTAGCCTGCGAAAGTGGTTTCTGACCTAGTTTGTGCTCTTCTGGGCATTGCTGCAGGTGTGATGACACAATCTCATTGGAACTTGGACTTGGATCTCTGGGACTCAGGAGTTGGGGACATCTGGCCTCATAGCAGTACCCATGTCCGGGCTGCTCCGAGGCAGAGTTCCACAGGTGGCCTCTTAGTAAAGCTGCGAAACCCCCAAACTCCAGTGTCTTGGTTACTTTTCTTGTTGCTGAGACAAAATACCCCACACCCACAAGTCGAAAGCAGAAAGGTTAACTTAGCTCAGTTTGTACAGGTTTCAGTCCGTAGTCAGTTGGTTTGAAGGCAAGGTGGCAGGGCGGGGGAGAAACAGTCCATGGCATGGCATGGCAGGTGGAAAGAAGCAAGCAGCTGCAGCCGAGGTGGCCTTCCCTCGCTCCCTTTCTATTCTATCCAGGCTGTGGACCTGTTGACTGGTGCCACTCACTCCCTGTGAATCCCAGCATCACACCCTCAATGCATATTCACACAGCCTAGTCCAACCATCCTCAAGACCCCCACCTGTGACAGCCTGAGGCTTTGGGGTTACATCTGGATATAAGCTATAATACCAGAGACCCAGAACAGGTGAGAGAACAGCTGAAGGGCCTCAGAATGCTCCTGTCTGGGATGTAGCTCCTTCTGCCACACTGCACACCAATTCCAGGACCTGCGACATTCACTGCATCCTTGATAACATAGCCTGAGGTCTCCAAGGGCGCCATGAGTTCAAGGCTCCCCTCTGCTAGAAGGAGAGGGGAAGGAGCAGATGCTTTGGGGGAGCAGATACTTTGGGGAATCTGATCATGGATAACAGGAGCATGTGGAGTCCAGTTCAGACTAGTTTGGCCTAGTCCAGCTCATGGCAGGGAGCCTGGTGCTGGGCAGGTGTCTTCCCCCAGAGCAACTGCTCTTTGTGACAGGTATGACTTCAGCACCAGGTCACCTAGTTTTTCCTGGTAGGAGCACTGTCTGAGCTCACCCTGAGCACGGAGCCCAACGGTCCATCCAGGTGAGTTGATGACAGCCATAGTCCCAAGGGACAGTGAGGCTAGAACACCAGGTTGCACTTGGACACCCAGCCCAGGCCGGGATGCGGGGGAGGTACATGCCAGAGGACTACCTGTGTCCTAGGGGAGGAGTGACTCATCCTCCAAAGTGTCCAAAGCATGAGTGGTCCTTGTCTGTTGTGCTGTCTCACACGACCCTCTGGGCCTGAGCCACACCCTCCTTGTGCCACCTCACTGCCCCAGCCCAACTGCACCCCTGTCTCTGCTCATCTCTGTTGCAAGAGATGACTACAGAGCAGGCCTCCCAGCCAGCTCCCCCACTTGGAGGGAGCGAGAGTCTTAAAGAATCTAATGTCACTGTTCCCAGCTTTTGCCCCTCTCCACTGCTCCAGCCTCCACTGACTGCCAGCCTCCATCTCCTCTGTCACCTGAGACCCCGTTCCGTTCTTCTGGAGCCCCTAACCTAGCAACTCCCCTGGCCTCCATCTTCAGGGATACACTGCAGTTGTTGTTCACCTCTACGGGGTACTGATCCAGGAGTCCAGCAGGAATCAAACCCTGCAGAGGCTTGGGTCCCTCATACGCATAGTACAATATGTGATGCACACATATCCTCTTGAGTCCTTCAGTCCATTCTCAGATTTCTCCTAACACCTAAGACCCAGTAACTGCTGCTGCGTAAGTAGTTATGCTCAACGTGTCCTTTCCGGAACAACTAGGAAAAGTCTGTACATGTTCAGTGCAGGCATAAATATTTTAAAGAATTCTTTTGACCCTCAATGGCAGAGTCTGGAGCTGCAGAGCTGAGGGCAGGGTAAGGGCCAGGGGGTGCTGAAGCATTTGCTGCTGCTTAACCCCAGGGGCCGAGACTGGGCCTCTCTTGCATGTGTGTTGCCAGGCGATAAGGCATTGAAAGGCCTGGAAGTGCCTGTGGAATTGATCAGCAGATCGGCCCAGGTCCCACAGAAGCCTGAAGGCAGAGGGGACAGGAAGGTGCCAAGAAGGGGCCGCCACCGGGTGTCCGCCCCATGCATTTCCACGTGCACCTCTTGCCACCCCTTCGCATAGGCACGCCCTTGCCCAGCAGAGGAGGAAACTGAGGCTAAAAAGAAGTGTTGTTTCGGGAAGTCAAGAGGAGACAGCCTAGGACCCGAGTAAGGAGTCCAAGCTCAAGCTGCTCCAGGCTCACTGGGGCTTAGCGGCCAAAGACCTCGGTTGGTGACCTCCTTTGTGCTATAAAGAGGCATTTTTCTGGCCAACACCTCTGCTGTTCATCTGTAGGGGGGTGTCTTAGCTCATCTCTGGCACGTGCAAGTAATGCCAGGGGGCCTCAGGAGAGGGCTCCGTCTGCAGAGAGTCTTGTGGATAGGCCGGCTGGTCGGCCTTGTATGTGTGAGTACGGGGACACCACTGGCTCCTGCTCATTCCCCTGGCTTTCACTGTGCCTTGGCAAGCCCTGCATGACTTCTGACCTCATGCCAAGCCAGGGTGCTCATGCCCAGGAAGTGGCTCACAATGGGTGGCAGAACTATGGGAGGGGGAGAGTTGATGCCCCAGCTCCCTTGCTCCTCAGGTGGCAAAATGCCCAGGGGCCTTTCGGCTCCCCCAGAGAGAAGGAGCCCATCTTGCTGCAGTGGAACGTGCTGTCTGTCACACAAAGCTTGCTCATCCTCGGCTCATCCCCAACACCACTAACCTTGTGCCCCTGGGATCAGGTGGACTGTGGGACAGCTCAGCTGCTTTGAAAGAGACCAAAATTTGTCCCCTGTGGTTCTGTAACCCCACCCTTCCCCATCAGGGTGGGGAGTGGATACACTTCCAAGTCAGAACCTTGGATAGAAGCCATCGGCTCAGAAGATCGGGAGATGGTGGCCCTGACCCCACCCCTGCCCAAACCAGACCTGCTCCTGAGGCTCTGCTCCCGCAGCTCATTTACAGGAAGCTAAGGTTCCTGTCCTGCATACTTAAGTTCGGGCCAAGAGATTCTTGGTATTATTCAGAAACAGCTTGTTTTCCTGACTCACAAAGAGCTCTCGGCCTCCTTTCTCCCCAGTCTCTTTTCCACCTGGCTCTGAGTCACCTCCCAAGGCCTCAGGACATTTTCCGATGGAGGAGGCCAGCCTGAGTGGGGGGGAGGCACCTGAGGGGAGCACCTGGCTTGGGGGGGTGCCTTCTACAGATAAGGGGCCCAGTGTTGGGGTTGCCTCTGGGGGAGGAAGAGAGGGCACCCATGCCTCAGAGACATGGGTCTGTCAGGCTGGAGGGACAGGAAGGGGCTGCTCCTTCGCACTTGCTGTGTGACCCTAGGAAGGTCGCATCCTGCTCTTGGGCTGTCTCAGTAGTGAAAGGCCTGAGTCTGGTCTACTTTCTTCCATTCTGGATGGGACCAAGAGCAAGGAGACTGTACCCTCCCCTCAGAGGCATGTGGACTTTTTCTTTGTCCTCTCCCCAACTCACCACTTGTCTCTTTTCCTCCGTGCCAGCCTTGCACAGGGCACTGATGATACAGAGATGACCAGCTGTGGCCTGGCCTCGGGAGCCCATGCCCGGTGGGAGCCCAGCGTTTAACACCCAGTTCCACTGAAGGCAGAAAGGATTACACTATTAAGGCTGGATTTCTTCTGCAACTCCATGCATGCCTGACTGTTAAATCCTCCAAGCCTTCCATTGGACAGCTTCCTGGGACATCTTTGCTTTCTAGGCCAACAAACTGAGGGCCAAGAGGAGCGGGCCAGAGCTATACTGCTGGCAAGGGAGAATCAGTCCTTGGATTTGAACTTGGTCTGTCAGGCTCCAGACTCATCACTCCTTTCACCTCATCTCAGAATGGGGGTCTAAATGGGAAGCATGATAGAAGAATCTAGCCAGGGTCTGCTAGGGAAGGCAGGATCTACCCAAGAGCCCCAAATCTCTTTCCCTACCCAGCCTCAGCTATGGGTAGGGTGGGGGTGGAGCCACCATCTGTTACCATAACAGTAACGTGTCAGTATTGTAGACGTGGTCCTACTAAGCTCTGATTGGTGAGCTTCGGCCAAGGACTTGACACAGAACAATCACAGTAGCTAGAGGAAGGGACTCACATGATTGGCTAGTTATAGGGGCATGGGGAAGTCCTTGAGTTGGTGGGTGGGGTTAGTGCCATTCAATCCACAGTGAGAGCCAGAGAGGGCAGTGCCAATCAAGAATGTCCCCTGGCTCTTTTTTTTTTTTTTTTTTTTTTTTTTTTGTTAGAAAAGAAACAAGAACAACTTCCTGCCAATGTTCACTTAATTTTTAGTGATGGAGACCCATTATACTTTGTAAGTACAAATATCACAGCTAACAACAGAATACTATAATACAATAATGGCTTTTGTACCTAAGGACTATCAAAATACTAGAATAATGCAAAAACGATGATAAAAGTGCAATATTTTGTGGCAGACCGTGGGGCAAGGTTGGGTCTATAAGCCAAGCATTGCCTTGGGGTAAATGACAAGTGGCGCCAGATGATTTTCTCAGGACAGATCCAGTATCTTAGGTAAATTGGCTCCTGAGCCTCTCTGACACATGGAGACACAGAGAAGCCAAGAGACCTGCCCAAGGCCACGCAGCCTGTGTGGGTGTCTGAAGCCTACAAACCTGGCTTCTCTGTCCCTATGGAACCTCTGCTTCTCAGGGCACAGCTCCCAGCTGAATTTGGTAGACCCTGCTTGGGGGTGCAACAGGGCAGCAAGGAGAGAGGGGAAGGGGTGGCTGGGTCTGAGCTGCACCCAACACCAGGCCCGACAGGTGACATGGGTGACAACGGCAGACAACAGACCCGGATGCTACCTGTTGTCCCACCTTGGCCAAAGTGGCAAAAATCACTGTGGAGTCTGAAGACATCAGGGCTGCACTGGTTCCCATCCCAGCTGGTGCTTGTCAGTGCTGCTCAGGGACCCACTTAGGGCAGTGTCTGGGCAACTTCAAGTGGCCTCTTGAGGACACTTCTTAGAGAAGGACCCAGGGTCAGCGGTGCAAACTTCTTGACAAGGACTGAGTGTGGGTTGGAGGGTGTGAGTGGCCTGGAATCCACCAATCTTCCATCAGCATCCTTCTCTGCCTGCCTGAAAAGATTTCTCTTGCTGTGGTGTGATTCATTGTCATGTTGCTGAAGTATCCAGTGCGATGTCCCCAAGCAGCAGCCTTAAACCAAAAGTACTTCCTGTGGCCTGTAAATTAGATTCTGGAAATGAAGCCAGACCCAATCTGAGTATCTCTTTCTCTCCCTCCTTTCTTGTCTCTCTCTGCATCTTAATCTGCTTTGTATTGCTGTCACTGGATGCCTGAGGCTGGACAATCTAGAGTGGGCAGAAATGTATTGGGCAGACAGTTCTGGGGCTGGGGAGGACCAAGGCCACTGGCCTCTGGTGGGGGCCTTCTCGCTTTGTTGTGAGATGGTAGAAGGCTCATGGCGAGGAAGAGAGAGAGCGAGTAGGGGGAGGAGATGAGAGGGAGAAAGAGGAGAGAGATGAACCCATCCTTTCTTCCTGGAACCCGCCCCTTTGATCATGACCTTGAACCATGACCATTGAACTATGGCCTTGATAAGGAGCCACCTGCCAGCACTGACTCTCAACACATGGACTTCTGGGGACATGCTGAAGCCACAGCACTCCCCTTGCATCCTTCTTGCCTTGCATAAACCTGGGTTGTGCATTCACTGTTTCTCAGACCTGGGTTAGTAAATGAACAGGGCTTGTCACTGCCTTTGGGAAGCTGCTGGTCCTTTGGGGAGGTGGGCTGCTATTGTCATGACCTGAAGGTCAGGGGAAGCAGCTTTGCAGACCCCTACAGGCAGGTGGAATAGCTAAGGAGAGCTTCCTAGTTGGGGGCACAGCACAGCTCGAGGCAGAGGCCCAAAGTAGCTCAAGGTCATGGCCCATGTGTGTTCTGGTCATACATGGGGGTGAGCTGGGAGACATGGCCACAGTACAGATGGGCCATGGTTGCTTTGCGATGATAGAGGAAGGGCAGGAGAGTGGGCCAGGACCAGGAGAGTGCTGGGAGTGGATTCTGGAGACACAATCTGGACTCTCCATGGTGTAGAAACTGACCCTGTGACTCATGGGTCCCCTCTGGCCGTCAGGCACTACATCTATAAAAGCAGAGTTTTATTTTGCTGGCCTCCAAGGTGCTCTCAGGCTCAATGCACGAGGGATTCCAGGGCTGTTTCTGCCTTCTCCTTTCTAGAATTTCTCCCTTGCTCTACAGTCCTGGGAAGGTCCCCACTCTGAAGACAGCACATGGCTCAGAGATACACTGATCTGCCCATTCCAGGTGGGCATGTCCACCACAGCTAGACCCTACCATCTATTATTGATTCATCAGATATGTTTAGATTATTTCACCCAATAATTAATGTGCAGGCAGGAACTTAGGGACTATTGGGAGCCATGTGGCAGTCATAGGAGGCTAGGAGGCTGGAAGTGATAAGAAGGGACCTGGAAAGCCTGGTGCTCAGGGAGGTGATGACCAGCTTCTTGGAGACATTTGTGAAATCAGTGCCCCCAGCCAATGCTGTGCCATGAACTGTAATTTACCACCCAGATATTAACTACTGGTTCCTAGAATTTTGATACCTTCATCACCCACCTTAGCTACCCACCCATGCGCCTGTGCATTCAATCACTGGTGCGTCCGCCATTTTCTCCACCTACTGATCCATTCATTCGCCATCCATCCATCCAAGAATCCACCCATTCACCCATCTGCCTGCTCATCCATCCATCCATCCATCCATCCATCCATCCATTCATCCAACCAACCAATCATCCAGCAATCCTATCCATTTATCCATCCATCCATCCATCCAAACATCCATCCATCCATCCATCCAACCCAATCATCCAACAATCCTATCCATTTATCCATCCATCCATCCACCCATCCATCCATCATCCATCCATCCAAACATCCATCCATCTATGCATCCATCCAACCATCCAAACATCCATCCATCCATCATCCATCCATCATCCACTCATCTACACATACACCCATCCATCCACCTACCCACTTACTCATCCATCATCCACTGAGTCTATGTATGTATTCAGTCTATCCATCCACCTCTCTGCCTTTCCATTCATGTACTCATTTACTTTCCCATTTATCTACTCATCCACCTATTTATCTTTGTCCACCATCCACCCATTCCATCCATCCATCCATCCATCCATCCATCCATCATATAACCACCCCCATTCATCCACCCACTCATCCATTTAGCCATCATCCACTTAGTTCATCCATTGTCCACATAGCCACATACGCATCCACCCACCTGCCCACATTCCCATCCACCATACCCTCATTGATTTATGAAGCATTTTCTTATGTCCATTGCATGGCAAACACACTGAGGAATGAGTGTGATCTCTGCTCTCAGACATGTCACCTTCAGTGTGGGGACAGAAACCAGCCCTGCCTCCTAGTGTTTGAGAGACGTGGTACATGTGTTTGATGGGAATAGATGGGCTGTGGAAGCCCAGGGAGCCTGACTTTGCAGAGTCCTTGGACTGTTAGTCAGGAAAAGCCCTGCAGCAGGCGAGGCTGCTTCACTGAGGCAGAGGGAAGTGGCAAGGAGGGGACTCATGGGGAACCCGAGGTGTGTGGGACTCAACCTGGCGTGAATTTAGGGGTTTGAGATGTGGCCAGGGACGTCACAGGGGTCAGACATGGTGGCTTTTGTGACTCCTCTGCACAATGGAGAGTGGAGTGTTTAGAGCTGTGGAGTGTTTAGAGCTCAGTGGAGAGTGGGGTGTTTAGAGCTGTGCGTTCAGAAGGTTTCTTCGGTTGGAGTTTGGAGAACTGAGCAGAGGGCCGGGCTGACATGGAGAAGTGGGAGAAGGCAGTGTAGATGCTTGAGCATGTCTCACGGTGTCCTGGAGGGATGGGGGAGTATGATGGGGAGCTGGCTATGGGGGTGAAGGAGGGAGCCTGGGAGGTGTCAAGAACAACTCCCATTATGCCCTGACAGACTGCAGCTGGAGAGACTGGCTCTGTCCTGGTGCAGCAGGTTTTCCTAGCATGTCCATGTGTCAGGCACTGTGAGAAACCAGTGGCTCCCCCTTTACAACTCAAGAGCCAGGCTTGCGTGTGCAGAGGTGTAACTGCAGCTGGTGGGGGTTGAGGCCCAACAGTATTGATGCCAGGGGTAAGGCAGGTACTGAGGCTATGCAGGTTGGTAGAGGTCATATTATTAAGGGCCTCCGTAATCAGATTAAGGAGATTAGGTGCTTTTTCAGAGCACTGGCTCATAGGAAGACTTATAGCAAGACAGCAACAGGACCAGAGGTCCACGTGAGGTGGATGATGCTCCTGGATGTCACACTGAGGGTGGGTTGGAAGAAATAAGCTGGAAGGTTGGGACTTGTGGAGGAAGCTGCTGCCAGCATCTCAGCACGAGGTCAAATGAGTCTCTCCAGAAAGTCTGGCTCCTGCCCTCGCTTGCTGTGTACCTAACCTCTCTGAGCCTTTAGAAAATAGAAGGCATGACAGCAATCACCTCATGAGGGTCAGATAAGGTGACACCAGACAGGTGCTTAGAGTGGTGAGGAGTGGCTTGTGTGGTCACCAAGGCATGGTGATGACCTTTGGCTTCCCAAGACTCAGTTTCCTGGGACTAGGTACATGGAGACACACAGCACAGCAGGGCAGCCTGGCCAGGATCACCGCAGAGCTTGATGGTATGGTTGCAAAGCCAAGCCTCGGGGCCTCTTGTTCAGAAAGAATGAACAACTCTAAGATGACGGCATTAAACCCAGCGCGGCCCCCTCCATGTGGGCTTGACAGGCTGCGACAAAGGGGAAATTCCAGACAGAGGGAACAGCATGTACAAAGGCTGACAGCAATCCTGGAACAGAAAATTTGAAACAGAGATTGTCTCAGAAAATCCCCACACACAGGTCCAGGGCTCTGGGGCATGCCTTTCAGGCGGCTGTGCCCCCTACTGCGGGGGGCACCCCTGGGGTGCAGCGCTGCCTGGACTAGAGACTTGTTAAGGCTTCTACGTGGGCACACAGCATGAGCTGGTGTCCGGGCTCCCTGGTCTGGATCCCACCAACTACAACTGGTGAGGATGGGAAACAGTTTGCAAAGATCCCAGAACTGAAGCTGACCGCTCGCTGCTGTCACTGCAGTGATTTGTTCAGTGTCCACTGGGGACAGGTAGAGAGGGACAAATCTGAAAAATGCAGCATCTCCCTGTTGGCTCTTCAAAGTTTTGCACAGCATATTTTATGTGTGTTTATGGAAAAGAAAGGAATAAAGAAAGAAAGAAAGAAAGAAAGAAAGAAAGAAAGAAAGAAAGAAAGAAAGTCTTAGACCCAAATTGATTGAAAAAACGTGTTGTGGTGGAAAGGCTTGGGTTGAACTCTCCGCAGAGCGTGGTGCTCAGCAAGACTTGGAAGGCGAAGATTTCACATAAATAGTTGTGCCGAGTTGTTATGGCAACTGAAATTTGAAAAGTAAATAGATTTGGGGAAAATATTTTTCCTTGTCTCTGGAGGAATTTTCTGCCGGGGACCATTTGAAGGCGGTCCAGAGGGCTTAGCACAGGCTGTGGAGCCCCCATAGTGGGTCTTCTCTGGGTGGGAGTCTATGGGAATGAGGCTGAGGATGGGGTAACGGATGCCTGCTGTGTGACCTGGAGCCAGAGACCCTCTTTCTCCGTACCACAGCTTTCCTGTCTCTAGAATGGCTGGGCTGAAGTTCACACTCACATTGATGGAATCGATCCTCCCAACAGCCTGTGGAGGTGCCTATGCTCCCCTCTACTGGACAGACGGGGAAACTGAGGCCCAGGGCAGCGCGAAGGCATGTTGGTGATCTCACAGAAGTGCCTGGCAACATGGGAGACACACTCGAGCTCCCAACCCAGAGTCCATCCAGCTGTATTCCTGCTCTAGACTATAGAGGGGAGCCAGGGCCATGGCCAGGGTCCCTCACTTCAGGGAAGGCTGCCTGCTGCGGTGAAGGCACCGTCACCCTACTTGTGACACCAGACTTCTCTGCTACCGAGTCATCTCCGTGGTGCAGTCTATGCCCTACCCTGCTATCCCCTCTCTAAGGCAAGAGCACTCCCCAGACAGGGCGGGCTGCTGGCCCAGGAGCCCAGACAGGAGTCCTCACTCTTGTCTGTTCCCCTCTGAGCTTTGGGCTGGCTGAGAAGGCTTTGGACAGCTCCTAGATAGTGCCGAGAGTCTCAGGAGGGGGGTGAGCTGGGCCAGCCTGCCACCCATCATGGGCAGGGGCGGAGCTTGGGTGTGCACCCAGTCCTCTGATTCTTGAGGTAGTTGCCCCTCTGCCTGCTGGTGAGACGTGTTCTGCTGCTGCTGGCCCTGGGGGACGGTGGTGGGCTGTACGATCCCACTCATAGCTATGCAGACCGAAGCATGGAAAGGCCAAGGGGTGACCCCAGAGGGCTGGGTGCTGTGAGCTGCACCTAGCCTGGGTATCTTGCAGTGGATGAGCTCCTCGCCCTGGGGAGCACTCAAGCTTCTAGGCTGGGCCCAGGGGAAACTTCTGGCAGGTGCAGGTTTAGCTGGGTAACCCTAGAATACCCTAAGCCCCTTGGGAAGCAGGTGTCTGAAGAGCTAGGGGGGATCCCAGGTTCTGCCCCCCCTCACTGGGTGCCTGGCTTTCCACTAGCTTTGTGGCTCTGCACAGGAACGGAAGGACTGTCTGAGGACCCTGCCCTGTCTTCCCCCAGGAAGGGGGAAGGACTGTCTACCCACCTCTGCCAGGTTGAATACAGACTGAGTGTGTGCCGTGTGTTGTGTGTACACCAGCTTGTATGTGTCTGTTGCCTGAGCCAGTGTGTACACTGGTGCCTGTGTCTGTTCACACGTCCATGTGCTTAACTGTGGGTGCATGCATGAACACACAGGCGTGTATGTGTAAGTGTGGGCAAGTGTGCAACCATTCGCTTCTACCCCATGGCCCTAAATTGTGGCCCTGATCCAGTCCATGGTGGTGGGGGGAAGGGAGGCACCAGGGCAGGTCTGAGGGGGCAGGCGGGGCTGTGCTGGGCTCTGGGGGGACCCCTGGAAAGGGTGCTTTGGAGAGGGGAGCTTCAAGTTATTCCTCAAGAGGGGAGGTAGACAAGGATGGAGAGAGGTAGGATGTGCTCATGTGGGCACGCACGCACGCACGCACGCACTCACCGACACAGGTGTCTGTGGCACAGCCTCTCTTCCATCCGTCCGTCCATCCATCCGTCCATCCATCTGCTCATCTATCTGTCCCTATCATTTATCTGTCTATCTACAACCATCTGTCCATCCATTCGTCTGTCCATCTATCCATCCATCCATCTGTCCGTCCGTCTATCCATCCATCCATCCACCCGTCCATCTGCTCATCTATCTGTCCCTATCATTTATCTGTCTATCTACAACCATCAGTCTATCCATCCAGCATCTCTCCTCTTTCCATCCACCTGGAAAGACAGAAGACCCAGGCCCAGCTAAAGCAGGGATGGAAAGAGCAGGGGCATGGTTGGTTCTGCAGCTCAGGCCGGCTGTGTGGAAGAGGCCTGCCTGCCCCGCCCCATGGGGTGCCGCGCAGGACCCACTGCCTCTCCTGCCTGCTGCCCCTGCTGAGGATTCACCCCTCTCCCCATGTGGCCGGTTCCACCCTGCCAGCTCCAGTCCCCACAGCACCTTCCAGTAAGTGGGCCCAGGCCACCTCAGGGCCACCTCAGTAAGGAGCAGCCTGCCCCAAATCTGTTTTCTTCTCGTTTTTGCCTAGATACATGGCCTCCCCAAGGAAAGACTATTTCTCCCCTTTGGAACCAGGTGTAGCCTAGCCACAGGACTTTGGTTAGCGAGGGGCAAACAGTTTCACAGAAGCAGCTTCTTTAAAACACAGTTGCCTGCCGGGCGTGGTGGCTCACACCTGTAATCCCAGCACTTGGGAGGCTGAGGCAGGAGGATTGCTGTGAGTTCGAGACCAGCCTGGGCTACAAAAGTGAGCTCAAAGCCAGCCTGAACTGCACAGTGAAACCCTGTCTCAAAAAGGCAAAAAAAACAAAACAAAACAAAACAAAAAAACAGTTGCCAGACAGCCCTTTGCCCCTTCTTATTTTTTTTAAAATTTTGTGTATGTATGTATGTACGTATGTATGTATGTATGTATGTATGTATGTATGTATGTTATGGCCGGCTCAGCCTGCCTTGGGGTGGAGCTGGCCAGCATGTGGTGCTGGTGATCCAACCTTGGTCCCTGCGATGCCTAAGCTCACCTAAGCAGGGGCTTTAGACCACTGAGCTATCTCACCGGCCCCCTTTGCCCCTTCTTTCTCCTTGCCTCTTCCCTGGCTGGAAGGTGACTATGATGGCTGACACTCAGGCAGTGACAGTGTGCCATGAGGAAAAAGCTCCACCTACTGGGTGAACTCCCTGCCTCTACGATTCTGTTATGAGTGAGGAGTAACCTATCTTATTGAAGCCACTGGTATTTAGATTTCTTTTAGCTCACCTTATTCTTTTTTTGTTTGTTTGTTTGTTTGTTTTCTGTGTTTAGGACAGAGTCTACAGGATCTTAGATTCATAGCGATTCTCCTGTTTGCAGCCGCCCAAATGCTGGGATTACAGGTGCACACCACCACGCCCAATCTCAGTCGCTGTCTCAGCATACCCTGTGTGGCCTGCATGGCACCCTGGGGATTGAACTCCGGTCGCTGCACTCTGCCTAAGTAGGCGCTTTAGTCCACTGAACTAGCAGGCTGGCCCTAGCTCACCTTTTTCTTTCTTTCTTTCTTTCTTTCTTTCTTTCTTTCTTTCTTTCTTTCTTTGTATTTTAGGGAAGTCTACAGGGTGTTCAGGGTCTCACTACTAGATTGGACTCATAGTGATCCACCTGTTTATCAGCCTCCGAAGAACTGGGATTACAGGAGCAGGCAACCATGCCCAGTGTCAATTGCCATCTCAGCACACCCTGGGGGACAGGGCTGGCATGGCAGGTCCGGAGATCAAACCCCCGGCCCCCTGCACCTACTTGCAGGAGCTTTAATCCACTGAGCTATTTGCTCAACTTATTCTTAATGGGTGAAAAAGAAGATATTTGTTTTGTCTGGCCTTCCTGTCTAGAATAAGGGAATCTGAGCTGCTCGGAGTTGGTGGGGAACACCTGCACAGCTTGAAGAGTTACTGTACCAGGGACACAATCTCAACAGCAATAAGAATACCTCCCTGATGTGGACACACACAACATTCTGGGCCTTGGTGACCTCGGTGTCAGTCTATGCATACACATGAGTGGGGACGCTCCTCAGGGTCTGGGGCTGAATGGCACTGTCAGCAGCCCAGAGCCTGGCACCAGGGCTCCCTCTGCAGACCCCAGATGGAGCCTTGCTCCATGGAAGAAGGGGCTGCAGGGTGGTGGCTTCTCTACCCTGCCACTTTGCAGTGCACAGCTGAGGATAGCCTGGGGCCTGATGGGCCTTTCCCCCGAAGCCTGGCCACGACCCTGGGCCACATGTGGGTTTCTGCTTTGTTGTTTTTTGAGCCAGGCAGGGTCTTGCTATTTAGTTTAGGCTGGCCTTGAGCTCACTGTGTAGCCCAGCCTGGTCTCCAGCTTGCAGCCATGCTCCTGCCTCAGCCTTCTGAGCTCCGGGATTACTGGCTGCACCCCCACATTGGGCCGTATTTGGATTTCTGAGAGCCCTGTGTCCCTCCTGCATGGACCTCCACTCTTGTGGAAGGAGGTGGTCAGGAATGTGGGCCTCCAGCCAGGGTGCTGATGTGATGTGTCCGAAGGCCGTGGCCTGAGTGCAGAGGCCTAGAGGACACAGGGTGGCCTTGGACCCCCTCCTGTCTGCCACTGTCACTTGTTATAGTCAAGACCCTTGGAGCAGGCTGCATGCTCAATGACCCACTGACTTGAGGGACTGTGTCCTGCTGTGATGGTGTCCTATAGGTGGCCTGCAGAGTGTAAGGCCTTTCTGCTCTGGCCTTCCCTCTTGGTTTTCCCAAAGGGTTGTAGAAATAAGGAAACGAGAAGATAAATCTGACGCCACTGCGTGCAGAGGAAGCACTGTGCCCACACCGCAGGTGCTAGGCTTGCTCCCTGGCACCCCTGTGCCCTGTCGAGTGCAGGGAGGCTACAGAAGGAGAGAGGCATGATGGGAAACCTCCCCACTCCCACCTGTGCCTCTGCCTGATGCCCTCAGGGAAATGGGGGCTCAACCGCAGGTGCTAGGCTTGCTCCCTGGCACCCCTGTGCCCTGTCGAGTGCAGGGAGGCTACAGAAGGAGAGAGGCATGATGGGAAACCTCCCCACTCCCACCTGTGCCTCTGCCTGATGCCCTCAGGGAAATGGGGGCTCGGACTCCCCCGCGGCCTGGAGATGAGGCCCAGCGCTGCCCTCACGCCCGGCTTCTGAGCTCATCAGAGGAGTCCGTCAGGGGCATCCAATTCCGCTGGGCTCAGAATCAAAATGAGAAATCTGCGCCTGGGCAGCCAGGAGCTGATAACTCCCTCGCAGGTGGACTCCTTGCTTATCGCCACGGGGTCACCTCTGTCTCCAAAGACTTGTTTTCCTAAAAAAATTGCCTGGGGATGTGCAGTGGGGTTGGCTGTGATAAAAGAAAAAAGGAGGAAGAAAGTAAAAGGACAGGAAAAGCCCAGGCTGGAGGCTGGGCTTCCCCACATCTGGGCAGCTGTGCCCCATGCCTGCCTCAGAACTTGGGGCTCTCTAGATAGGGTCTCTCCCCACATCCGAGGCCACTCTATGAAAGGGACCCCAGCCAAACTTGGTGGGGTTGTGTGGCCAACAGGGCCCAGGGTCGTCCAGGAATCAACAGCGGAGGGGACCAGGCGAACTCTCCACCCCACCCCCACCCTAATGAGCCCCAGGGCCCAGGATTGCAGTCTCTGACAGATGCTGGGCCTGGGCTCTCTCCTCAGCGTCTGTCCAGAGTCCCCACACCCTACTCTCTCTGCCCGTCTTTTGCCCCTTTCTCTCTCCACCTCCCTGTGCCAGCTTCCCTCTGCCCTCACCTTCTCTCCATGTGCCTGGATAATACCAGCAGTTTCTTCTCCTCTCTGTCTCAACCTCCCCACCCAGGCAGGGGAGGGGCGAGAGAGCCCAGCCTCCTCAGGGATGTCCAGCGCCCTTGATGTACAAGACGAGGGAACAAACGAAATGGAGTCCCCGAGGGAGGGCGTCAGGCAGATTGAGAGGTTTGGGGTGTTGGGGTGGGGAGCTACACAGCTCAGTGCCACCCTGGCTGCCCTACTGCCCGTGATCTCCATGCTCCCCAGGCATCCCGAGCCCCATGGATCTTCCCCCCACCCCTAGCAAGGTGCTCTGACCTGGGGAGTCAGAATGAGGTTTAGCTCTGGCTGTGGCACCTACCAGCTGAGTGATCCTGAGAAAGTTACTAAATATCTAGTCTTCATTTTCCCAGTTGTAGTGATGACAGTGGCCTAACCTATAGCTCTCCTCAGTGTCAGGATCAAATGCGTGGATTTATGAAACACACTTAGGGCACTACTTTGCACACTGTGGGCATTCCAGAAACACTAAGTTTTGTTATTATTATAGGAGAATCACAAGAAAAGTGAACAACTACATCTGGTGTAGAGTTAGAGGAGAAAGGACATTTTAGCTGGGGTCTTGAGGAGTACATAGGAGTCAGTCATACTTCCAGAGGGTGGGGGGCAAGTGAATGAGCCAATGCCATTCTATCGAAAAGGAAGCAAGTCCAGAGAGAAGTAAGCCTTAATCATAGTTATAAAGCCCAAAGCAAAGAGCGTGGCAGGCCTAGGGTTGATGTTAGCAGTCGCCCTGGCCTTGGGCCTAGATTGTAGTTTGGGAACATAAGTTTCCCTGCCTCGCTCCATCTGTCCCTGTTTGCTTACCTGTGAGCAAACCCAGAAGCAGCTTTCCGACCTGGGGCGGGGTGGGGCGGGGCAGAAGCCAGGAGCCGCCGGCTATTGGCAGCTCTCTCCCCAGCTGGAGCGTTCTTGGCTCAGTCAGCTGGCCAGCACCGGAGCCGGTAGATTCTGAACCACAGCCCATGCCAACCAAGGCGGCTGCACAGCGCTGTGGGTTGGCCGGGTCTTCAGGGTGCTGCATGAAGGAGTCTGCAGGCTCTGTGTTCTTGCCCCTCCACTCCCTTCTCTGGCTTCTGAGCAGCGCAGGGCAGAGGACAGGACGGGCTTCTCCTGGGAAGGCTCTGAGCTGCAGGGCATGGGGAGCGGTGCCCATCTAGGCTCGAGTAGTCCTGATGGCCACGCTGGGTGGCTTTGGCGGCATCCGTACGTCCTACTGGACCAGTGACTTGCTCTGCAAGCCTAGGTGAGTGAGGCCAGAAGGGATGCTACCTCTCTCACCCCTGCAGGTTCCCAGGCTGCCATGTGGGACAAGTGTACGTGGCAAGGACCTGGGATGGCCACAGCTAGAAAGACTCAGACCCTGTGTCTTGCAGCTCCCAACCCCACAAGCTGCCTTGGAAGTGATCCTGCCCCAGCAGAGCTCTGAGCTCATCTTCCTTACCTGTGAGAAACACATCTCCCGTCCTTAGAAGTGGCAGCGAGAGACCCGGATGTGGCACACACAGGTGGGCTGGCAGCTGCAGGACTCTGATGCAGTCACAGGTGTGGTTTCAGTCACTCCACTTGCGATTGCTTGTGACAGAGCATGCATGAAGAATACAGGGGTGGGGAAGTGAGTTCTCCCAAAAGCTGTCCCTGCAGGGGTGTTGGAGCCTTAGTTTCCACTAAACTCGATTGTCACTATAACAGCGTTGAGAACCAGGGTCTTGAAGAGGTGACTGGGCTCTGCTCTCAGGTAGGATCAGTGCCAGAGCGAGGTCCTGTAATCCCAGCGCTCTCAGAAGCCAAGGCAGAGGGCATCTCAAGTTCGAGCCTATCCTGGAAAACTTAGTAGCTTAGTGAGATCCTGTTGAAAAGAAATGAAAGTTTTGAAAAAGGCTGGGAATATAACTAGTGTCAAGGCTCGGGTTCACTCCCCAGCATGGCGGAGAAAGACAGGGCTGGGCCACCCTGCTCTTGCGATCTCCAGGAGGGCCTCCCAGGCGCTGAGGCCTCGATCTCAAACTTGGCCTTGGGAGGAGGCAGGAGGCTGATGGGTCCCAGGAGACGCTGAGGGCCAGCCTGTGCCTGCAGCTCTGGAGTGGAAGCTGAGCCTCGCACCCTGTCCTCCAGCCTCCTTCACTGTGAGAAACATTTCTGTTCATTAGAAACAGCCCAAGGAGGGCTGGTGAGATAGCTCAGTGGACTAAGCACCTACTTTGGCAAGCACAGGGACCAGGAGTTCGATTCCTGTTCCGCATGCGCCACTGGCCCCACCCCTGGGGCATGCTGAGCCCGCGACTGAGTCCAGGCATGGTAAGGCAAGCCTGTAATCCCAGCACTGTGGAGGCTGAGAACAGGAGGATCACCACAAGCTGAGGCTGTATAGTGAGACCCTGTATCAAATGCATAAAATTAAAAAGGAAGGAAAGCAAGCAAGCAAGAAAGAAATAGCCCAAGGTCAGGGGTTCCTTCTTATCACCCCAAGACATGGAAGGCACTGTGTGGGAAGAGCTCAGAAGGGTTCTTTCTGACCTCAGTCAGCACGCCTTTCCTGAGCTCTGTGACAGGTCAGAGACATGGAATGCTCAGTCCAAGTGACCTGGCTGCACAGGCTCTCCATCCAGCCTGAAGCTATCACACAGAATTGAGTAGGACTGTCCCCAAGTAGCTGAGGCAAAGGCCAGGGAGACCTGGCGGGACCAGAAGGGCTGCTGTCAAATTGTCTCGTGCCTGGCACGTGCCCTGTCACTGAGGGCATGGTGGCTGATGTTCAAAACAGAGCCAGGTGGGTGGTATTCAGAGAGTCAACCTTGGGGAGGGGCCTTTGTGGGGTGCAGGACGGGGCAGTAGCACTCAGAGCAGGTGTTGCTACCTCTCCTGGGGACTAAGGAGCCTGTGGACAGCCTGTACCTCAGTCACCCAAGGGGCAGAGGTGCCTGGTGGTGTCCTCTGAGTCCTGTCACCACTGGCTGCTCCTGAGCCAGCCCAGTATGCCACGTGAAGCACACACTCAGGTACAGGGGACAGAGACGGTGGATGATAACCGGGAGCTGCCAGCAGGCAGGAGGAGGCAAGAAAGAGGCCATGCCTGGGCACCCGAACCCCGACTCACTTCCTTTCTCTGCACCAGTGTCCTGGTCACCTGCTGCAGGCTTGGCATGGGGCCCCATCAGGTGCCCCTGCTGGTGCCCTTCAGCATGTCCTTCCTGTCTCTGCCGGCTCCGAGGTGCTGAGCTTCCAGGCCTCCTCCAGGATTCCATCCCACTCAGGTGTCTTCACCTGGCTGTCTCAGCCCATGCCTCCTGGAGCCTCTGGAGAACCCCCTACCCAGCCCAGAGGGTTTGAGAGGAAAAACGGGTTCATTTTCCAGAAGCAGGTGATGGTGACAGGGAGTGCAACAGAACCCACGTGAGCCTCTGGTGGGCGGGAAGTGAATTTGCCCAGGAAAAGCTTCAGATGCCATGCACTGGGCCCATGGCAGCCGCCTGGGCAAGGAGCAAAGGGGCTGACTCTGGCTGTGTGTCATCAGCAGGACAGGCGCCGAGGCTGGCCTCTGGAGGGCTCTGAAGCATTGCTCCGCACAGGTCTCCGAGCCCACCCAGGCCAGGCCCACTGCTGGTGCTGTCACTGGCATGCCAGACTCAGTGTGGCAGGGGCCTCCTCACAGAATGACAGCTGGCTTCTCAGGGCAGGTAGAGGAGGTCGTGGGAGGAAAGTGGATTTATCCAGAAAGTTTCAGACACCATGCACAGAGCCCATCCTGGCAGCCCCAGCGAGGAGCAAGGGGGCCTTGTTGATTCTGGTCACAGGCAGGTCCCTGAGGCCTCACAGGACCTCTGTAGATGTGCGCTGGAGGTGGTGTAGCCCCTTCTCCCGTATTCTGGTCACAAGCCAGAAACGAGCGGCTGTCCATCCTCTGGGGATGGCTGTACTTCCTTTTTGGTTGGGAGCAGTGTCAAAGAACTTGCTGGCATGTTCTAAGACATTGGGCTCCTGTTCTATGAAGTGGGTGGGACAACTGAGGGAGATGGCGTGCGAGGGAGACTCGGGAGCTCTGAGGGGCTCAGGGGATTAGGGCAGACGCTGTATCCAACCCGCCAATCTAAGCGAGATGGAGATGAAGGACCAGAAAGAAGTGGGTGACACGGTGCTGTGCTGTTCCAGGCCTAGGGAAACCTCTACTGCTGGGCCAGTGGAAATGTGTGTGGGGGACGAAGTCTGTAACCCACCACCAGGCCAGAGCCATGCACAGTCCTCCAGGCAGGACAGGGTAGCAGGCAGGAGACCACACAAGACCTTTGCAAATAATGAACAAGCAGACGAGGTCGACTGAGTGGGCTGATGTGGCTTTGGGGTGGTAACCAGGGCCAGTTTGTGGCAGAGGTGTTTCCCCATGGGCTCGAAGGCTCGGAGGCAGCCAGCTGGGAAGGGCTCTGCAGGCCAAGTGCAGTGGCGCTAGGGCCCTGAGGTGTATTCAGGGCTTGGGCTGCCACGCAGCTGGAGCAGGAGGAGGAGACGGGGGCACAGCAGAAGAAGCATGTCTTGGTACAGTGTCATAAAGGCCAGGGTGAGACTCTGGGTGCAAGTCCATAAGCAGACCGGGAGCCCAACTTCAGTGCATCCGTGTTGCTCCCTGTGTCCCTGGCATGGAATTATGGAGTGCATACTGGTGTTACATTGTCACCCTAACCCACAGGCCCCTCCTAGCTCCTCGAGCTGGCTCCCTAGGCTGTCCTGCCTGCTCCATCCCACTGACCATCACCGCTCCAACCCCCTAGCCTGGCTGCTGCAGGCCACTGCGCCTGCTCCTTTGGGTCCCAGACAAGTCCGCTGTCAAGAAGTGGCAGTGCTCAGGCAGTGTTTGCTTTGCCCAGGCATCACCCACGCTGCCAGCCTGTCCATTGCTCCTGGGCTCACCCAATCCATCCAATCTAAATAAACAGACCCCCACACAGAGCCAGGCAATGGAAACGTTGACAGACCCTTATCTACGGCATCTCTGGGTACACACAGGTCTGTAATAATTTGGGCCTCTCTGAGGCAGAGGAGTTATTGTGATTGTGCGGTGCCAATGACAGTTTAATCAGATCTTGAAAATCAGGGGCATTACACTGTGCACCTGCTCATGGGGACAAAACAGAGAAAAATATGGCCAGTAGAGTTTTCTATCATGGATTTTCTTTCTTTTTCTTTTCTTTCCTTTCCTTTCCTCTTCTCTTCTCTTCTCTTCTCTTCTCTTCTCTTCTCTTCTCTTCTCTTCTCTTC
>PVJA010031382.1:9127-25110 GCA_004027025.1 Myocastor coypus
CAGTTATGTATGTCTATGGTTGGCTAATCTGGAAACTATATTGCCACATGAATCATTTTGTTGTAAGTGCTAGTTAATGTGAAAAATGATGTGATTTGAGTGAAGAATGAGTTTTCTCCATGCATCATATTATCTTTTTTTTAAAGAATTATTTTTTTTCTTGTTTCAGAACTTTGGTTTGTTTATTTATTTTTATGGCCGGCTCAGCCTGCCCTGAGGGCAGGGCTGGCGCAGCATGTGGTGCCCGGGATTGAACCGTAGTCCCTGCAATGGTTAGACCACTGAGCCATCCTGCCAGGCCCCCATGTATCATATTATCTTTGAGTATTTATTTATTTGTTTATTTGGTACAAGGTCTCCCTACACAACTCAGACTCATAGTGATCCTCCTGTTTCAGCCTCCCCAGCCCTGGGATTACAAGCATGTGCCACCACACCAGGTCTGGGGCCGGCATGGTGTGTGGTATTGGGTTTCAAACCTGGGTCCCTGTGCTTGCCAGGCAGGCACTTAGACTGCCCAGCTTTCTCCCCTGATCTCTGACTTTTCCTATCGTTGATAATTTTACCAGTAGAAAAAAAAATGCTTGTAGAATAGTGAGTTAGGTAAAAATTGCAGCAGGTTAAACTGTTTTTATAGACAAGGTGATGCCACTAATATCTGACTTCAGCTGTATTCCCCAAATCAACCGTTTTAATAGTGGGCAGAGATCCTACATTCATCACTGGGGACATGTCTTATGATTGCTGTAGTTTGACAGTCTAATATGCATGACATATGTAAAAAGAAAGTTATTTGCTTAAAGATGTCGCTGATTAGAACTGTCCTGAAAGATGTTCTTTGATTATGGAGAAAGTGCATTTGAATCACTTTCAATAAGACATGAGGTATTCTAGTGGCAAAGCAGAAGGCACAGAGCTACCAATACGTGCATTCGGTCCACAGGTGACTAAAGACATGCCTTTGGGAGGCGGATTGTGTCTGGGACCCTGACAATTTTATTTCTAGGTGGCACAGTGAGATAGAAATTATTTGCTCAAGGCTCCTGGTGAACCCTGTGCACTAACTGTGCTGATTCCAAGTGACGATAACCTAGGCCTTTTGTTTTCTTGATCTTTATGACACCCAATTCTGAGGTTCTATTTCCTGCCTCATTGACTATTCCTTCTCTGTCTCTTTCCTGGTTGGACCTTGTTTGCTCATTCCCTGAGGGTTCTCTCTGGGTCCTACCCATACCATCTTCCTGGTGGATTTCATTTGGTTGCAAAATATTGCTCCCACTTACAGGCAGAAGACTCCTAAATGCAAATCCCTGCTTTTGCCCTTCCTGCGAGCTGCAGGCTCATAAATCAAACTGGCTCCTTGATATCAAACTGCCTGTCTGATCTGAATGTCTGATCAGCATATTAAATGCAACTGGGCCCCAAATGAGTCATTATTCTCTACTTTTTTTTTTTTTTTTCCTCAGAAAGCTTTATTCCAGAGGGGCTCCGTCCTTCTTGGCAGCTGCCTTCCTCATGGCAGCCAGCACGTTGCTCAGCTCCTCACGCTTCCTCTTGGCGCGGATGTGTGTCCCCACCCTTTTGTTGCTGAACTTGAGGGCGAGTTTGTCCTTGGAGACCTTGAGCAACTCCCTGGCGCGCCGCTCGTAGGGGGCGAAGCCAAATCCCTCCCAGATCATGTCCCGCATGAACTTGGCGTGTTTGGTGAGGCGTCCGTGGTGGCGGCTGTGCTTTGGTTTGCTCACATTCTTAGTCACCTTGTGGCCCTTGTTGAGGCCCACAGCCATGGGATAGCGGAGGGCCATGGCTGTTGTTCTTCAGTGGTTGCTGTGGTGCAAACTTCATTCTGTACTTAAAAAAAATATTCCTAAACTGTTGTCCTAGTTCCTTCCTTAGAAAATGGCTTAATCTTTTCCTGATTTCTCAAGGTAAAAACCTGGAAGTCCCTCCCTGCTTTTCTTCCTTTGCCAACCCAGTTCATCAATTTCCTTTCCTTCACAGTACATCCTCTCTCTCTCTCTCTCTCTCTCTCTCTCTCTCTGTCTGTCTCTCTCCTTTTTCATTCCATGATGAAACTTCATTCAATTTCCACAATGATCATCTTCAGGTTAAGCAACCAGCCTCTCTCCTCTGGACTCTTAATGCTCTCTTGACTCTTCTCTGAGCTTACGTGTTCCTCTACTCCAATCCTTCCTCCAACAGCAGCCAAAGTAAGTGACAGATAAGATCCTGTCCCCTCTCTAGTTGGCACTCAGTGACCCTTTGCTGAGTTTAGGATGAAGTTGACCTTCTTCCAATGGCCTTTCAGACCATACATGTTAAGGTTGTATTAGTTAAGGCTCTCTAGAGCAATGGTTTCAACAGAAAGCTATCCAAGGTGATTTCTCAAATAGGCTCAGGAGATCGGAGGTGGGAGAGTCTGCAGTAGCATCGGTGTGCCGGGGAGTCAGGACCCAGCTGCTGCTTAGCCTCAGAGAACGGAAGCCATAGAGCAAGCAGGATCGAGGACGCAACACCAGCCCAAGGTCCAAGGCCTAGAAACAGCTGCTGCCGAGCCTGTGTCAGAAAGCTACGGAGACTGCAGGCAGTGGCCTAAATTAGTTGCACAGACAAAGGAACTTCAAAAGTGGGCACGTGTACCTCATGCTTTTCTTTCTAACCCATTTGGGCTACTCGCCTAGTGGCCGGTGCTACCCACAGCTGGGGGGCATCTTTCCACCCTCAGCTTGCTGGCCAGTGTTGCAGTCATCCACAGACACACCCAGAACTGGACTTTGCTAATCTTCTAGGCCTTTCTCAATCCATGAGAGTTGATATATTCTGAGTATTGGCCACAAGCACCACAGCCACTCATCTTATTGCTCACTGTGTGTCAGCTACCTTGCACACCCTAAATCCCTGGAGGTCACCCTTATTTCAGAGTTTTCACATGGCTCTTCACTTTGCTTGGAATTTTCTTTTGTCTTTTTTTTGAGACAGGGTCTCACTATGCAGTTGAGGCTGGCCTTGAGCTCACTTTTGTAGCCCAGGCTGGTCTCAAACTCTTACTGATCCTCCTGCCTCAGCCTCCCGAGTGTTGGGATTTCAGGCATGCGCCACCATGCCCGGCTTGCTTGGAATTTTCATATGCAAGACTTTTACCTGGCTGGCTCCTTCTCAATGTTCAGATGTCAGCTCAGATACGATTTTCCTAGAGAAGTGTTGAGCCATGACAGCAATCATTCATTCCCATTTTAATCAACATCTGAGGAGGCTGGGGAGATAGCTCTGTGGCACAAGTGCCTGCCTGGCAAGTGCGAGGTTATGAGTTCAAACCCCGGTCCCACAAAAATAAATAAATAAATAAATAAATAAATAAATAAATAAAAGAATAATTAATCAACATCTGTCATTTTCTTCGTAGTGCTTAATCAGTTACTGGGTAGAAATTTCACATGCCACCTATTCAGACAAAGTGAATGGTAAATGTCCTTATTTTTAAATAGTAAGCTGGATGGGCTAATTATCATAATTAGCACCCTTTAGTGTTAGTGACAACACAGTAACGTTGGATCCTGGTAGGTGTCACAGTTCTGCGTCAGATGGGAGCCTGCGCACGGCTAAGTACCGCTGCCTCTGCTGACATCACCAACTGAGATTCTCCGCCTGCCCTCTCCTCTGGGTCACGAGGCCCATGCCAGCCCCCTGGCAACCTTCTGCTCATGGCAAGTTGTTCTTCTTGGTCCCCTGGTATTCCCTATGCCAATCTGTGCCCTTAGTAGGCTTGGAAAAACCTTGTAATTCTCTGCCATTCCATTCTGCTGGGGGCTACTGGAGAGCCCTGAATTCTCTTTCTGCTTGAAACTGCCAGCTACCATGCGCTTTGCTGGGGCCGTGCTTTGCTGTACAGGATGTGAGGGAGGCCCTGAGAAGTGATCTGTCTTCAGATGCTTCCCTCTATTACTATTCAACTGAAGTTTCTTTTCAAAGAATGACAAAGAAGAGGGGATTCTACTTTAGGGGCAACAATCAATAATTTTCCCTCTTCCTTTGGCCTGTCATTTTTAAAGCTCTTTCCTCTAATTCTGAAAGATCTTTGATCTCCCCTCTGTGTGTTGAGAAAACTGATATCTCATTTGTTCTGTTTCCAAACTCTGGATAAATGCTCTGCCCTTTTCATCCAGGCTGCTCTGTGTGTGTGTGTGTGTGTGTGTGTGTGTGTGTGTGTGTGAGAGAGAGAGAGAGAGAGAGAGAGAGAGAGAGAGAGAGAGAGAGAGAGAGAGAGAATAGGGATCACAGCCCACAGCCAAGAGCATTCTGCCACCAAGCTACACACATATTTATTCTGAGACCGGGTTTTGTTCAGTTGCCCAGATGGGAGGCTTCTGGAATTCAAAGCCTAACTCTGAACGTAAACAAAACAAGGCAAAACAAAGTAAATCAAAGCATTTTCTTTTCAACTATCTTGATTTTCAAGACTATTGTCTCTTCTGTGAACACTGCAAAACAAGTCTGCGTCTGCACTGTTTTGGGAAGCTGTGGGAAGAATGCTGGCGAAAGGGTTAAGCCCTGAAACCAAACGCAACTTTGACATCTAGAAATTAAAACAATTGAAGAAGACAGAAGTCTGACATCTACCCAGCCTTTATTCCAAGATGTCTTTTCCTCACCTTATTTGAACTCCTATCGTATTAAAGTGATTTGGGGGTGGCACTCAGCTTACACTGATTAAAATACTGAATAAATAGCACATCTAGGGCTCACACCAGGCTCCTGGTGGGGCTGTAATTCATGTGTGTCACTACTGGGTGGCTCTAAAGTATGGGCGGTGCAGGCATGCCGTACCAGCTGGTGGCTTGTACCACTCTATGGGACTGTCCTATGGTGCCTGATGTGCTACCAGAGGTTCAAGCTGGCAGGGGGAGTGTGCGACGGAAAGCAAATGATTTGCAAATTTCTAAAGTGAAAAGAAAGAAAGAGAATCCATTTATTTTTAGAAAGGTCCAGCTGTGGACCTGGTGGCTGTTGGAGCTCTGCCCACACAATAATCTCACCATTATGAGCAGCCCCCCTCCTCCCTTTTCCAAGGCTGTCTCCCAAGGTGCTTTGCATATTCCCAGCCTAAGTCAGCCAGGCATTTCTATTTCTCATGATCCTGGTCATCCCTTTCCCTCAGCTTGGGCGTTCTGCTACTCTAAGGCTCAGCCTCAGCTCCCCTTTGGTATCTTGCCTCCTCTTCCTTCCCATCAAGGGCTGGGGAAGTAGCTCACTGGCAGAGTACTTGCCTAGCATGCGCAAGGCTCTGAGTTCAATCCCCATATCCTTCCTCAGAATGGACCCTTCCTCTCTGCGCCACTGTCTTAGTTACTTTTTATTTGTTGCTGGGACAAATACCCAACACTCAAAATAAAGGAAGGAAAGGTTTATTTAGCTCACAGTTACTGGAGGTTTCAGCCCATATTCGGCTGGCCCAAGGCTGAGTGGGATAGGGCAGAGAGCATCCAGTTCATGGCAGTGGAACAGCAACAAAATGGCGACAGAGGCAACCAACCAACCAGGGGAGCAGAGAGCAATAGCGCTAGTCTGTCTCTGTGTCTCTCTTTAAATTACATCAGGCTCTCTGCTTTGGCCTATCAGCCTCAGGCCACACCCATAGTCTCAGCAGTACTCAGACCATAATCCCAACAGTACTAAAACACGAAATCCCAGTGGATCATTCAAGTCTCAAACTCTAAAAGTGCACACCCATGACTGCATGAGGCTTTGGGGGGACAACTAGGCATAAACCATAACAGCATGTTTCCACTTCTATTTAGCATGGGTTTCATTCTGCCTTGTGGTGTTCAGGATGATGGTATAGTTCTTTCCCATGAGGCTGCAAGCCCCTGGGCAGCGGGTGTGAATTTCTGATTCTGGCATCTCCCTCCATTCCCACTCCAGTGTTTTTGCCGTATAGGTATTGAAGTATTGTTTTCATCCAACAAGTACTTAAGTATCTGTTATGCTCCCGATAATGGTCTGGGCCCTTAATTCACTAGGTAGACAAAGGTCTGGGCTTGCGACAACACAAAATCTCTATTTCACATTGTTGTTTTTGGTTACATAAGTTTGAATTTTACTTCCACACCTCAAGAGAGGTGCTTTTTCTTTTTCTTTTTAAAATTTTAGCCACAGGACTTAAAACAGATGGTTATACCTCTGGTTCTGTGTCATCCCTGGATTTGTCTAGATTCTTGCCCTGTTCTCACTGTTCAGAAATGGAGCCATTTCTCTATACACAAGTGTACACAGGGACACTTCTGGCTCGGTGGCAGGGCAGGGAATGGCTATGAGTTTATAATCTGCTTTCACCCACTTCCATCTAGCTGTATTTGCTTTATCAAGCAGAATTCCTTTGGAAACATTTATTAATTGAGCACATATGCATGGAGTATCATCTATGCTCAAAAACACTGTGACCAGTTCTCCTGAGATTTTTTTTTTTCCTCACAGAAGGGATGAGGGCTCCCAGTCACAGCTGGTTTGCATTGGGCTGGAACTAGATTTCAGGACGCTTGGCTCCTAGTGTAATTCTTTCTTTACCTTTCCAGTGTTTTATTATTTCATCATGCGCTTGCTGCTCTGCTCGGTGTTGTGAAGTAGAGTGATTCCTGCAAATTTCAGCTGTCTATGGTTATTGTTGTTTTCATGAGTCAGCTGAATAGAATAATAATGGCTGACTAAAACTGGTCTTACATTGCATGTCACATCCTAGGTATCTGTGTTTACTCTTAGCAAAACCCGGCAGGAAATATTACCTCGGAAGGGATTACTAACTTACTGCGAGACTCATCCGCTGCCTGACTGTGTTAACTTATCAATTTTATAATCCTCTAGTGGCGGAGGTTCAGTCCTGGGGAATATTACTCACACATTGATGGTTTAGTGGGTGACCTTGCCCCGTGGTGAGTGGGGGTTCAGTTCTTTTCATTTTGTGGTTTTGTTAGTTAACTCTTAGTTAGGGCTTCGGAACCCTTGGTTTGCATTGACAGATGTAAAACAGAGAGGGTCAGAGGTGTACAGGGGGATTTTATAGGTCAGGCCTAGGACTGGGATCGCGCGCGGCCCACAGTGCGTTGTCCAGGAGGCTGTCGCAGGTCCCTGACTAGAAGCTCAGGAATCGGGAGTGTCTGGCGGGGGCAGCTGCTTCCTATTACCAAGGCTGGCAGTTGGGAATGGAGCACAAATAAGTCTCTGCCACTGTTCAGCCGGCGAGGTCGTGCTCCGAGCTTCCAGCTTCCTCTTTGTTCGCCTCCACCCCACGCCCTGCCCTCCCTTCTTTCTGGCTTTGGAGGGACCCAGGGATCGGTGCTTCCTCCAACTCTGCTCCCTGGAAGACAGCAGGGATTGTCCTGAAGCCTGGCTGCACCTTCACGGAGGAAATGCATTGCTTGATATAAGCAAGAAAAATAGGAAGCGCTCTCTCTCTCTCTCTCTCTCTCTTGAAGGAATGTGGTGGTTTTTTTTTTTTTTTTTTGAACAAGAAGCACACAGTCCCTAAAATTAAACCACATGTGGGATCTGGCCGTGTCTTTTAAAGTATCTCCAAACAACCATAGGGCTCTGGCATTAGGCATATGTTCTTTACTGTCCAATATAATTTGGAAGTTTTCCATAAGTACAGGTTGTTAGGAACTGAACTGTACCCCTCTCTTCACATGCTGAAGTTCTGACCTCTAGTGCCTCAGAACGTGGCTCTGTGTGGAAGGACGGACTTTATAAGGGATTAAGTTGAAATGAGGTCCTTAGGATGGTCCTACCCTAGTCTGACTGTTGTCCTTGTGACTCCTGGCACAGAGGCATGGCCAGGCACAGAGGCAGCAAGATGGTTTGGTAGGTGCAAATCAAGGGGAGAGGCCTCCTGGGGCCTAGGCTTTCCTTAGTGGCCATCACAGGAAATCGGTCCTGCTGGCACCTTGATCTTAGATTTACTGTTTGTTTGTTAGAGACAGAGTCTCACTACATAGTTCAGGTTGGCTTTGAGCTCACTATGTAGCTAGGGGTGGCTTTAAACTTGTAGTGATCCTCCAGCCAAGGCCTTCTGAGAGCTAGGACCAAAGGCGTGCATCACCATACCTAGCTGTTTTAGCATTTGAAACTGAGAAAAAAAAATACATTTATGTTAAGTCATTCAAGTCTGTGTGTTTTGTTGTAGTAGTCCCATAAAATTAATCGATGATGCTTACTGTTTTGTGTATGTGTTAAGATTTTTAAGTTTAAAAGGGAGCTATGGGAAGGGTTGGGAGTCAGGGGTCTCAGCGCAGTAAGAAGTGTGGAGCAGAGTTAAACAACTTAGTATAAATGGAGGCTCTTACCTCGTTGATTGGCCAAGGGTTAGCAAGCTCTCCTGCGTCCTTTCCCCAGAGTGTGGGCCTGCATGTCAGCTCTGAAGGAATTCCTCTAAAAGCTGGGCCAGAAAAACATGTGCCTGTCTCTATTTGTACTTTTCAGATTGACTTATCTCAGGTTACATTAGGGACGTGAAAGATTCTGTGAGAAATGATTGATCATATGGAAAATAAGCAGTCTGGGGAAATGCTAGTCAAAACTGTTTTCTCTAAAACTATATCAGATTCCAAGCTACTAAAACATAATGAATGATCACATTTTATTTCTTTAAATTTTTTTTTTATTTTTTAGAATTTTTTAAAATTTAATTTTTTTTTCTTGTTTCAGAACTTGTTTATTTATTTATTTTCATGGCTGGCTCAGCCTGCCCTGAGGGCAGGGCTGGCGCAGCGTGTGGTGATGGGGATTGAACCTCGGTCCCTGCAGCCGCCCAAGCTTTCCTAAGCAGGTGCTTTAGACCACTGAGCCATCCTGCTGGGCCCCATGAACGATCACATTTTAAATTTTCAATTGAAAGGGTACGTTGAGGCCAACACAAGCAATCTAGAGCCTTGATTCCTCTCCTCTCCTGTCCTGTCCTGTCCTCTTCTCCTCTTCTTTCCTCCTCTCTCCATTTCCATCTCTGTCTGTCTGTCTGTCTGTCTGTCTGTCTGTCTGTCTGTCTGTCTGTCAGTCTGTCTCCCCCTTACCCTTCCTCCCTCTCTCTCTTCTTCCCAGGTCTTAGTTTTCCTTCGCTTCTAAAACTCAGTGCTCAGTGTTCCGGTCTAGATATAAACGTCTCCAAGTCTCATGTGTACGAGAGGCCCTTGGGACTGTCATTCTCAGCAAAGATCCACTAAGGAGTTTAGTAGCTGGATGCATGGTCAGCCACCCAGGGCTGGTTTGAGAGGCCGCAGGGAGCAGAACCCAGAGGGTGCATTCTTCTTCCCAGCCCCACCCCCTTCTCTCTCCACCCGGGCTGCTGTGGAGTGAGTGCCCTCCCTCAGCCTGGGCTCTCTGTGGTCCTGTTCTGTCTTGGAGCAGCCAAATCAGGTCTGAAACGGTGAGCCAAAACAGGCCTCGCCCCCTTTCCTCTGCAGCTGCTTGTTATTCTGTGATAGAAAAGTGATAGGAACACTGGCCCAGTCACTAATGGCCCAAGGAATTCTCCTAGGGGAAGCTCAGTTCAGGATGCTAAGTGCCTTAGGGCAGGCAAGCACTGCTCTGCTAAAAGCAGCTCCTTCCTTCCAGGCACACCAGGGCTCAGGCTTGTCCTCCAGGAAACAGTGTTAGAGAATTCAAACCCAATCACAAATGCCCTGTGGATGGGCAAAGAAAGCAGAGCACCTGGTAGCCAGAGGGGAGACGGCAGCCGCTCGGCCCTGTCAAGGTGCTTTCTACAACGCCTTGTTAGAATTCAGTTCTCTTTATCTTAAGAAGCAGTCATGAGCTGGTTAATTTGAGAGTTTTGGAAAGCAAATTACCCTTTTGGCAAAAACCAAAGCCATGTGTTAGCCATCTGGCTAAATCAAAGACACAGAATGGAGCAGGGAGCTTGAGCATGGGCAGGGGGCAGCGCAGCGCAGGGAAAGCGGCGCTGTCTGGGGCTCTGCCACCAGCTGCCTGTGTGCCCTGGCTCTGTGCCCTGGCTCTCCGTCTCCTTCTTGACTGAGCTGACGGGACTCTGGGTGAACAGAGCTAGGGGACGTAGTGAGTGCCATGGACCTATCTGTAACCATTCACTTGTAAAGGGTTGAGGAGAGACGCTTTATCACTGTCTGCAGTTGTGTTCAAGCATTGACACAGTTGTACCCCTGGTCCAGCCTGATTATAGACATGTCTGATGAACTGGAGTGTGTGTTTGTGTGCACGTGCATGTGCGTGTGTGTGTGTGTGTGTGTGTGTGTGACAGAGAGAGAGAGAGAGAGAGAGAGAGAGAGAGAGAGAGAGAGAGAGAGAGAGAGAGAATGCAAAGAGACTCGGGCAAGGAAAATTTGATTTTAAAGTGAGACATGGCTGGACGTCGTGGCACATGCCTACAATCCCAGCATTCAGGGGGCTGAGGCAGGATACTCTCAAGTTTGATCCTTGCCTGGACAAGTTATTGATTTAGTGAGACTCTGTCTGAAAATAAAGGTTTAAAAAAGGGTTGAGGATATGGCTCAGTGTGAAGGTCCTGGGTTCAATCCTCAACACTCAAAAAAAAAAAAAAAAGCAAGACATCAGTGTCAGGGTACAATGTGATAGCAGAACCAGTAACTCATTCAGATTCAACCATCCTGGAAAGAAGGAGGTTTGGTTGTGAATTTGGGGCGCTGTGTTAACACACACTTGCTTAGGAGCTTCTCTGTTACAGCTGAAAGTGGCCCAGAGAGAATATCGGCCTTCCTACTCGGGGAGACGAGAGCTGCCAGGTGGTGCGAACACAGCTTTCAACTCCAGGGCAGCTCCTTCGTGGGATGGCCCTGCTCACAGACGTAAGCTCTGCTCGGAGGACTTGCTGAGGACTACAGGGAACACCTGGAGGAGGGTAAGGGGGAAAAGCCAGGACTTCTTGTCAACAGAAAGATAAAAGCTTGGAGGCTTTGACATTTTAGTTAGCTTGAAACATTCCGGTTCTTTGTAGTTGGGGACATGAATTTTGAACTTGATTCTAGTTCAACGTTGCTTGGCCCTTGACTGAGAATTTTTATTTTTTGGTGGGATCGGGGTTTCAACTCACAACCTTGCACTTGCCAGGCAGGCACTTGTGCCATGGAGCTATCTCCCTGGCACTCCCTGAGTGAGAATTTGAAAGAAACTACAATTTGACAATAGTGAGAGCTATTATTTTTGAGTTTATTGGTTGTTCTCTATAGATTTATAATGTAGGTGTCAGTGAACATAATTTAGGATGAAAACTCTGGAGAGAAGCAAATTTACCAAGATAATCCAGAGAACAATTTGTCTTTAAATTGCCTGTCCCAGAGCTTACATGCATTCCATTATATTGAAGCATAATAGCAGGACATATTTTGTTTGACAAGTATTTGAATTAATTAACTAATTTACCAGCACATAGGAATTATATGTACGTGTCTTGTATAATAGGTTGTTTAAAATATATATGGAATGTACATATTAAAATGGAGTATATATTTAAAATATAAATATAGAATGTCTACCTCAAGCTAATTACCATATACTTTACCTCACAGACACTGTAATTTTGTGGTGAGAACACATAAACTTTTATTCTTTTTTAAAATTTTTATTATTATTTTTTTCTTGTTTCAGAACTTCTGTTTGTTTGTTTATTTATTTATTTTTACGGCCGACTCAGCCTGCCCTGAGGGCAGGGCTGGCGCAGCATGTGGTGCTTTCCTAAGCAGGTGCTTTAGACCACTGAGCCATCCTGCCGGGCCGAGTTATTCATTTTCTTACTGTTAGGTTCATTATAAATGTTGTATTCTAATGCCTTATGAGATGTATGACTTGCAAATGTTTTTTCTCATTCTGTAGGATGTCACTTCTTCATGTGGATGGTTTTCTTGATTATGCAGAAACTTTTGTTTGATGAACTCCTAGTTGCCCATTTTTTTCTTGTGGTCTATGCTTTTGAGTCCATGTCTAAAACATCTTTGCCCAGACTAATGTCATGAGGCTTTCTCCTTGTATTTTCTTCTAGGAGTTTTATAGTTTCAAATCATATGTTTAAGCCTTACATCAGTTTAGAGGTGATCTTTCTCTATTTTGTGAGACAAGAGTCTAACTTCATCTTTCTGCATATGACCATTGTGTTGCTCCAACACCATTTGCTAAAAGACTGTCTTGTTCCCCTTCTATGTTCTTGGCATCATTGTTGAAAATCAATTGATCATAAATGCCTGAGTTGGGCTGATGAGATAGCTCAGGGGTCTAAATTGCCTGCTTAGGCAAGCTTAGGCAACCCCAGGGACTGCGGTGAGTTTGATCCCCAGCACCACATGCTGTGCCAGCCCCACTCCCAGGGCAGGCTGAGCCAGCTCTAACACAAATAAATAAATAAAATTTTAAAATATATTTAAAAAAATGCCTGAGTTGAGTTCTAGGCTGCCCATTCTGTTCTTTTGGTCTATGTGTTTGGTTTTACACCAGTACCATAATGTTTTGGTTGCTATAGCTTTGTAATATATTTTGAAGTCATGCAGTGTGATGTTCCCAGCTTTTTAAATTTTATCTCAGCAGTGATCGTGTGATACAAGATCTTTCATGGTTTTACAAATTATAGGATTTCTGTTCTTATTTCCATGAGAAAACATATTGGAAGTTTGACAAGTATTACACTGCCTATGTAGATTTGGGTAGTATAGACATTTGATCAATATAACTTTTCCAAATCATGAACAATAGAAGAATGGTATATTTTCATTTACTTGTGTCTTCTTCAATTCATTTCATCATTGTAAAGATCTTTCAGTCTTTGGTTAAATGTATTCCCAAAGTAGCTTTTGTGGTTAAGCTATTTTATTTTATTTTTATTTTTATTTTCAGGACTGGGGTTTGAACTCATGGCCTTGCACTTGGTAGGCAGGCACTTGTGCCATGGAGCTTCTCCCTGGCCCCAAAGCTGTTTTAAATGAGATCATTTTCTTTATTCTTTTTCAGATAGCTCAGTATCAGTGTATAGAAAAGGTACATACTTTGTATGTTGATGTTATGTCCTACAACTTCACTGGACTACTCATCTACTGGTTCTAACAGTTCATTGGTAAAGTCTGTAGGGTTTTCTGTTTATGGTATCATTTTGTCTGCAAACAAAGAAAATTTAACTTCTCCCTTTCTAACTCGGGTGCCTACTGCTTTCTCTTGACCAATTGCTGTAAGACATCTGGAACGATAGGGAACAGAAGTAAGGGCTCTAGGCACCTTTGTAGTTTGTGCTCTTAGAGGAGATTTGCCTTTGTGTATTGAGTAGGGTGTTAACTGTGGGCTGGAGATCTATGGCCTTCACTGTGTTGAGACATACCTCTTCTACACTTAATTCGTTAAGGGCTCTTTATCATGCAACGATATCGAATTCTCTCAGATGCGTTTTCTACATCTGTGTAGCTGATCCGACCTGGTTTTGGTCCTTGCCTCTGATAACGTGGCACACTGGCAGGACACACTGTAGAATGATGTTTTGACCATGGCTGATCCGGTGCTCGGAGAAGAAGTGACTGTCACTGGGGAGTTACTATGTCTGAGACCTGCGTGAGGATTTCAGCTTGCAAGGCCTACCACGTTGCTACCAGCAGATGCTCTGTGACTGTCAGAGGGCCAGCATGGGTAGACAGTCATGGGTGGACGATGTCACATTGCGTCTTTGTCATCAAGACTGGGTTTAAGCAAAATAGTGTAATGGAAGATACCAACAGTAGGTACAACAATGATTTTTAAAAAAGTATTTATTTATTTGATACAGGATCTCACTCATAGGGATCCTCCTATGTCAGCCTCTAAGTGCAAGGACTACAGGCATGCGCTACCACACCTGGTTCTGGTGCCAGCACGGCATGTGGTACCAGGAATCAAACTCAGGTCTTTGTACTTGCCAGGCAGACACTTAGACCACTGAGCTAGCTCCCCAGCCCAGTATGGCAATGATTGATCTGGCCTTATAACATGTTTTGTTTTTTCTTCAGTACTGAGGATTGAACTCAGGAACCTTGTATTTGTCAGGCAAGTGTTTATTCTACTGAGCTATATCTCCAGCTATATCTCTTATAACATTCTGAAAGAACTAGGTAATATATTAAAAGAGAAACCCTAAACCTCCTAGAGGAGAAAGTTGGAGGAAATCTTGAAGACATCGGGGTAGGCAAAGAGTTCATGGACAAGAATCAAAATACATGTTTAACACTCAACAGAATCAACAAATGGGACCTCCACTGACTGAGAAGTGTTTCATATAAAAAGAAATTACCAACAGAGTGAAAAGACAACCCACAAATTTTGAAAAGATTTTAACCAATAAATATTCAGACAAAGATCTATCTAGAATTTGTAAAGAACTAAAGACCGTTAGGGTCCCAGAATTCAAAGATTCAATCCAGAAATGGGCATCTGAGATGAACACACACTTCCCAGAGAAAGAAATTCAACAAGCCTATAAATACATGAAGAAATCCTGAAATGCAAATCAAAACAGCACTTAGATACCATCTCACCCCAGAAAGAATGGCTACTATAAAGAAATCAACCAATAACAAATGTTGGAGAGGCTGTGAGGGGAAAGGAACCCCTCTCCACTGCTGGTGGGAATGCAGACTGGTGCAACCATTATGGAAAGCAGTGTGGAGACTCCATAAAAAAACTAGAGCTGGAAATCCCATTCAATCCAGCTATCACCCTACTGGGAATTTTTGCAGAAGAACTGAAAACACCATATCATAGTGATATCTTGTGCACCTATGTTCACAGCAGCGCAGTTTGTGATAGCTAAATCCTGGAAACAACCAAAATGCTCATCATCTGAAGAATGGTTGAAAAAGACATGGCATTTTCATAAAATAGAATATTATTCAGCTATAAGGAATGATAAACTGAAAGGCTTCATATATAAATGGATGTATCTTGAATGTATACTCATAAGTGAAATAAACCAGATCTACATATGCAAATATCATATAGTCTCCCTAGTGTAAGGACTCAAAAGAAGATATAAATAAATTTTGGGCGGCACCAGGAATCAATCTCAGGACCTTGCGTTTTCTGCAGTCTCAACCCCTATAATTTTTTTAAAAGAGTGACTTAAATACAAAATGCATTTGGAAGAGTTAAAAAAATTAATGTTTCTTGAAAGAATTAATGTTTAGTTCTTTGATCAGTCTTACATACCTATATCTGTTGATCTATACTGATTTGATGATGAAAATATGTAATGCAACCATTGTTAAATTTTTCTTGTTTTGAAATTCTGTACTATATGTACTTCCACTTGTTACTGTTTTTTTTATATTTTTGTTTCTGCTATTTTTACTCTTAAAAATAAAATAAAAAACAGAATAGTAATAAAAAATAACCCACCTAAATAAGGGACATAAGACTGGAATATTTACCAAATAAATAAAGGTAGCCAGTAAGTTAAAAAAAAAATACTTGCAATATAAGATGAAATATACTGGGTGCAAACCCTAGTCACCAAGTAAATAAATAAATAAATAAATAAATAAATAAACAGAGAACAAGGCCTGCAGAAGGGTGGTCACACACACACACACACACACACACACACACACACACACACACACACATCCCGAACTAGACAATTGAATCTTCTCAACTTCCATGCTGTGACTGCTAAGATCCTAATTACTTTGTGGTTGAGGGCACTAAGGCTCAGGGAGATTAATTAAATTGTTTTATGGACAGACAAGTAGCCAGCAAAGGCAGGATTTGAACCCTGGTAAATGAACTTCAAAGGTAGATGCAAAATCTCTGCTCTACAGTGCCTGTCTCCCATGGTGCTCGGTTGGGTGCCTCCCCTTCTCTGCATCTGTTCCACCTTCTCTCCTGCTGTGCAGGTGGGGCCCTGCTCCATTCCTGCTCCCTAAGGCTGCTTTCTGTTATTAGGTAAGAACGAAGCCATGGAAATCACTGAAGCTTTAGGGATGCAGAGGAAAATATTGAACAGC
>PVJA010031383.1:0-24938 GCA_004027025.1 Myocastor coypus
TATTTCCATTGTTCTGAGTAATTATCTGAAGGAACCATCTCCTCCAGTGAAAACTTGCCTCTGTTCTGTCTCTTATCTTATTATAACCAGCCTAGACTGGGGTCTTCTCAGAAGTTTAGCATACATTTTTATGCAAAGAGAAAGGTAAGTTGTAGGGAAACCCTGACCTATGTGAGACTTTTAAGAAAGTTAACAAAATAATTATATCATTGGTGAATGCTGGTCATTCATGCCTGGTGCAAGTAAAGACACTGAGACCTCTTTCTGAGACAAATCACCACTAGGAAAACAAGACCATCTGAAAATGCTGTGCTGTAGAATAAAAGTTTGGTGTTCTTTGCCTAGAATTGTAACTTTTTTCTCTAAAGACAACAGTTGTAATCAGATTGTGTAGGAATTGTTACGGAATATGCTTTGGAATAGTTTAACTGTTATTGTTATCTCATCCTAAGGATTCTGAAATACATACAGATCGATTTTCCAGTTCACGCATCTAACAAAGACAGGAAAGAAAACAATGCTTCTTATCCAACAAGGAAGGTTCTGAAATCTGATGGTGTAAGTTATAAATGCTAATAAAATGTCCTCAAGAAAATCTTCCTTTGGCCATGGGATTCTACCCATGTCAATTAAATTTCTTCCTTTTTAAATGTTTTCTTAAACTTTTAACTAAAGTTAGATTTGAAAGAAAAGATGTTATAGAGTTAGGGGCAGTGAAAAATTTTATCTTTTTTTTTTTTGACACAAATAGGTATGGCTGTGATGTTATTTTTCTTTTTCCCAGGAGTGAGTATTGATTCTCCTTGGGAATTGTAGGCAAAAGCATATGAAATAAATCAATGGAGGGAATTTTAAGGTGTAATCACTTCATTATCTTACATCTCCTTCATTCTGAAAAGATGCATGGACAATAATCACTCCCCTGCTGCCAGAAGAAAGTTAAGCTCTTGCCTGTAGGCAACTTTTTCTTCTACTTCTCTGGTTAAAAGTAATTTATTTATTTATTTATTTATTTATTTATTTATTTATTTATTTATTTATTTTAAATCTTTGTTTTGGCTCATGAATTTCTCCCAAAGGTCCCTGTCTTGAGCCCTTGGTCCAGCTGAAAGGTAGTAGAACCGGAAGGGGTGGGCCCTAGAGCAAGGCATTGAGGTCACTGTGCGCATGCACTTGGGGGCCGGGAGGGCCCTGGGAACCAGTCCCTTCCTCTACCCGCTTTCGCTTCCTGCTGCTTGTGCCGTTCTTTCTGCCACACGCTCCCACCAGAACACCAGCCTTGTCCAAGCCAGAGGAGACCAATGACAGTCCTCTGCAGCCTCCACAACTGGGAAATAAAATAAAGCTTTCCTCCTTTTGTATTGATTTTCTCAAGCATTTTATAACATTTTCTCATTAACTATCCAATCTTAAGTAGGATATACTGTTTAATCACTTTCATGGAACCTGTGTTGGAGCAATGTTACCTTCAATGTTTCTTTTTGGCCTACTTTGTTGTAGTAATAAGCTAAAACAAAAGAAGGGGAGCATTATGGAGGCAAATGTAGGGCATCTGTTCTTCTCTTATTTATAAAAGACATTCTGGAGCATTAGAAAGACTTCTTGGGCACTTACTAGTAGTAAAATTGAAAATACAATGTTCAAATAGTAAAAGTAATTATTCATAAACTTCTTTTATTTATTTTAGACAATGTCATGCTATATTCCTCAGGCTGGTCTTGAACTCACCATGTAGCCCACGCTAGCCTCAAAATCACAGGGATCCTCCCACATCAGCCTCCTGAGTGCTGGGGGATTACAGGTGTGTGCCACCATACCTGGCTTGTGTGACAAGCAGCTCTCATTCTGCTCAGCCATCTCCTCGGCAACTGGTTTGTATAACAAAAACAAGTTTCTTTCCTAAGGTCTTAAACTCCTTGTTCAAAGGCAAACACTTCATTGCTAAGTAGTTTCTTTCATAAAAATACAGAAAAGTGTAGAGGTATAAAAAGTAAAGCCATATTAATATGCTGAACTGTAAAAGACCCAAGTCAACAGCTTCCTACATTGCCAGTTCTGCTGATAATGTATTACTATTATGAACTATTGTACAATGTATACACCTACTTTCTCATAGTTCAAAGAGAAGAAACATTTGTACCAATAGTATTTAGAAGAGTTATCATGTCTGCGTCTTATACTCTGAACAACTACTATGAAGACAACAATATGCAATGTATTAATTATTGTAACTGTCCTAGTAACTTGCTTTGGAGCTGTCTCATTATTATATTATTTCTTTCTCATTAAAATTAATAAAATTAAAAATAAATCAAAAGTGAATATGAACACATAGAAATAGCAGTTTTTAAATAGTCTGTTACGATCTCTGTTCTTAGCATGATTCTGTGGAAACTAAGAGGTTTTGATTTTTGAGAGTACATTAATGAAACACTGTAGACTAGGTCAGGAACAAAAGACTACTTAGGATAATATCTAGATCATGGCAAAATAACTGGGAGATTTGACAAACAGTAACAGTAACAACCTCCTACCAATTCAATGAAAGGAAAAATCAACTTGTAGGACAAAGTGACACATCAAATCGGTTTCAAAAAGTTACTCTTGAACCTTAGAACAATTGGAACTTATTTTGATCATAAAAGGGGCCATAATCTATGACCCTTATACTTATAGCTTTCCAAAGACATAATGCAGGTCTCGAGTACATAAATGAATCCACCTAACAGATGAATCAGAGGCTCTAACTCATTGCTTAAAAACATTTTCTATCTTCAAATTAGTACCATTTTGGCATATCTTATAATTTATTTTCATTTTCAAAGCTGTTTACCAGTGTCCTGAAATACTATTTCCACTATTTATGTTGAAAGAAACAATACACACACCATCTAATTTCTGAAGGAAGCAGTACTTTAGCTCGAAGTGTGAATGTCCCAAACTCTTTGCTCAGAGATCTCCTTCAGGATTGCAACCCAGTGGCTTCCTACAAGCCCAGCAACAGTGGGAAGGCTCTGACAGATGCTGCTCATTCTGTGGTCTCCATGCAGATAGTCTGCTCTCCAGGAGACCCAGATGAGCACCAGAGAAGGAATTGTTGGGACCACAGAGGGCAGTCTGCTGAGCAGGGTGTGTGTGTGTGCATGTGCGTGTGCGTGCATGCGTGTGCATGTGTGTGTGTGTGTGTGTGTGTGTGTGTTACTGGGAATTAAACCCAGGCCTTGTTCATACTGGGCAAGTGCTCTACCACTGAGCTACCTTCCCAGCCCTTCTCCAATTTTTTTTCTTTTTTTAAACAGAATATTTCTAAGGTCCCCAAGCTGACTTCAAACTTGGGATCCTTCTATCTCAGCCTCCTGAACACCTGGGATCATAGGGTTGTGCTATCACGCTTGATAAACATGGTTTTACTGAAGAATATTTATCTTTACTCTATCCTTGCAGATTTTTCTTTTGGTGATATGTATTTAAGAACTCTGATAACCAACTGAAAGCTAAAGCAACTCTAAGATAGTGTAAAAGTTTTTCATTTGTATAGCTGATTTGGATTGTATCCAAATTGACATCATAACACTGACAGGCTGTTTTCTTTTTTTAACTTGTCAGAAACAGGTTTACTGAAGGACGTGTACCATGTGATACAGCAATTAGCACTCTGGTTTTGGAGTGGCTAGTTCCAAAAGCAGCATGTACAGATGTCTATCCCTACATTCTTCACTAGAAAACCATATCTCCATCGGGGCATTTCAGATCTGTGCAATGTATTCGCTATACTAGTTTTCTAGGAAACACCTGACAACCAGAAAACAGCAAAAATGTACGGAAGCAAAGACAAGGTACGCCCTAACAATCATGACTCACAATAGGCAAACTTCTAAGTCTTCACTATACGTTAAATTTTATTTTATACCCAGAGAGATGAAGCTTATCTTTTACTGTCCCTTAAGCTATTACACATTGAGAGCTGCTCACATAGAATAGTTCAGTCTAGACTGAGATAAAATTGCTAGTTTTCAGTCTTGGCTATATATAAAAATTATTGAGAGAGCTCTTAAAATTTCTAGCATCTAGGCTATGACCCTAGCTTATCAACCAGATGTATTTCTGCATTCTCAGGGGACATTTAATAATGCCTGAGATCATTTTGGTGACTACAACCAGGAGGGGATGTGAGAGAGAGGCTGAGGGTGCCATCAAACGTCAGAGTGCAGCTCAGTCCCTCAACAAATAATCATCCAATCAAAATGCCCATAGTGCTGAGACTGAAAAACTCCTTCCTGCACCAATTTAAATCAGAACTTTTGGAGCTGCAATGCAGGCATCCGTTGTTTCTAAAGTTTCCAAGGTCATTGCAGTAGACAGGCTAGGTTGTCCATCACTGTTCGGTTATAGTGTGGTTTTCAAAATTGAGCGGCGACTGTTGCCCATAGCATTCTCAGAAACACAGACAGCTGCACTGCATTCCCAGTGTTTCGAACTCAGCAGGGCTAGGGTGGACTCTGAGAATTTGCCTTTCTCACAAGCTTGCAGGTGGTGCTGGTGCTTCTGGTCCACCAATCACACTCGAGAACCACTACTCAAAAGGCTCCACGGTCAGCCCACAGGACAGCCAATAGCCAGATCATACAGGATGAGCAGAAGGGAGGACACAGTGCAGTCATAAGAAAGCAAAAACCCTGAGCATCCTGGGGCTGTGCAGCTCAGATTTCACTTCTTTTTCTTTCCAGGAGTCTCTAGAGCTACCTAGAGCTACCTAGTACACAAAAGTACAACCCAATAGCAGCTCATGTGTGTCTTGGGCCTCACTGTTCTGACTCCACCTATTCTTTCCTCATATTTAGGATAGGCTATAACCTCGTAAGACTTCAGTTCCAAAGCAAGGTTTTCCTGCTGCTATGTGGCCCACCGTAGGCCTTTGTGTCAGTGTTAGCACCAAGGAGGTGGCGTGCAATCCTGACACAGCAGTGCAGTGGCCAATTGGGAAGCTCATGCAGGACAAGACAGGTGAGAGAATTCTCTAAACTGGGATATACATTACACAAGTATCAGTTATTTTGAACTGCTATATTTTGTGATCATAAAATGTATCAGTTATGCATGGTTTAATTAAAAAGTATTTAAAAATTATAATATAAAGGAATTTATCCCTCTTTTATGCATTCTGGTGTTATACTCTGCTACTTAATCTCATTACATAGATATTATTGTCATGGCATCTTAGTATGGTACAAATAACACTAATGGCACATTTTCCTTTGTGCTAGCTTTCCTTCCATTCCCTCTAATTAAGCTCCTCCGCCTCTCACTCTACCCATCTGAGACAGGAATGACGATTTATAATTATAGTCTGTAATTATAAATCAGGCTAAAAGCTTCATAGTTAATAAAATGTATTTTCCCTCTCAACATGAATTATTTCAGAGTTACTTCCAATTGCACGCAAGTGTCCAGGCGCTTTCTTCAAACAGTGTGGTTCTAATGTTTTCTTTCTGATGGAGAGAGTAAGATGTAGACACTGCTACACCACTGCATCAAGTGTAAGCAAAAGCATCTTCCACCTCACATACTGAGTTGATTATGAAGTCTGTGATGCCTGGCTATGCCTTTACCGAGAACATGCTCTCTGGCTATTGAAAATCACAAATCAGATACTATAAAATAAATCACTTCGCATGACTGAAAGTTGTTTTACTCTTTCATTATGCTTTAATTGCTTCGGGGCTGAGGCAGAGTTTTCATGCAAATTTAGTAAACCCCCTGGCTTCTACACTCTCCAGACACTCTTTCTCTTGTCATGCTCTTACATCTTGACCATGCCAAGAATTTGGAGTGTATGACAAATTCAGAGCAGAACAGTAGATCCATAAATTTTCCCAATGGGCCCTAAATGCCCTCAGTGACCTAAAGGATGGGGAAACCCTCCTTTTAATTAAAACCAGTGACTTGGCATAGGAGTTAAGAGTGTGGGCCTGAAGCTACTCTTATCAGATTGGAGATTTCTGAGCCCCTCCATCTTCCTGTGACCTCTGCATGGTAGTTAACCTTTTTGCTCCCAGTGTCCTCCCCTAGAAAATGATGGTCCTCAGAGGATTATTGTGGGTGACAGAAGAGGAAATCCATGTGAGGAATTAGGACAAGAAAAATTCCAGAAATGTGAGTCATAATCACTGATGGTGTATGCATCAAGCTCTTACTTTTGTCCCAGTGTGGTTCTAATGTTTTCTTTCTGATGGAGAGACTAGGATGTAGACACTGCTATACCACTGCATCAAGTGTAAGCAAAAGCATCTTCCACCTCACATACTGAACTGATTATGAAGTCTGTGATGCCTGGCTATGCCTTTACCGAGAACATGATCTCTGGCTATTGAAAATCACAAATCAGATACTATAAAATAAATCAGATACTATAAAATAATGAAATGGTGTGTTCACCTGATGTCACTGTGACACAAAAATTTGAGGTAATCAAAACATAAAAAGGAAAGGTTTAATTTGGTTTGTGGTTTCCAAGGTATCAGTCCATGATTGCTTGACCTCACTGCCTTTGAGTATGTAGCCCCACAGTAAATTATTGGTTAATATGAGTATTAAATGAGTTACTGTATATAAAATACAGCAGGGCCTAGCACACAGAAAATCATAAATGTTGATATCTGCAAGGGGTAGATTTTGAAGATTTGGTTTTTGCTGCTCTGTACTTAGACTGGAAAACATGGAACTGTTGGTAATACTTGTTACCTGCCCCATTCACTATTGAATATTTAATATTTCAACTTTTTTGGGGGGGTTCTTAACTTTTTGGGCTCAAATATCTGAATGCTACTAAAATCAAAGTGGAAGAGAGAGAGACAAGGGGGAGGGAGAAACGGAGGGAGGGAGAGAGGAGGAGAGAGAGAGGGAAGAGAGAGAGAGAGAAAGATAGAGAGAGGCAGAGAAAAGGATAAAAAGAGAAGGGAGAGAGAGAGATAAGGAAGGATGGTGAGAGAGGCAAAAACTTTTTAAAATTAGAGTTTCAGAGCCATGAAGACTTTCTTTTCCCTTAGAAGAAGGATCTGTTTATGCAAGATATGGGCTTTTCATCTCTGAGAATTTCAGTCAACTGAAGTTTAAGACTCAGTGGAATATTTCTTTTAAATAGCATTGTTGCTTATAAGAATACTAATCTATATGCAAAGGACTTTATTTTGCAAGCATAAAACTAAAGGGGCACTGGCTGGAAAGAATAAAATTTTAAGTGGAAAATCAGGTATCCTCAATATTGAAGTTACACTCATTAAAGCTGGATGAATGTGTCAATACTTAAATATTTAGTTTATGACAGAAATTTGATTTATGTCATAAAGAAAGAGCCCCACCTTCGCCTGAATGGGGAAAGATTTCACATATGTGTTCTGAGTGGGGCCCTACATATTTTAACAAAGTAGAAGCAGAATTAATTATTATAAAGTGAGTGCTGCTCTGACTGGGATACTCATAAAGGACTAACATCTAACGGATATACGACTCAGTCTCTATATTAGGACATACCACTGCTTATTCAAAGGAAGCAAGCAGAGAAATACAAGGCAGAATAAGACAATACAAAACCAAACAAGCCGGGCGTGGTGGCTCACCCCTGTAATCCCAGCACTCGGGAGGCTGAGGCAGGAGGATCGGTGCGAGTTCGAGACCAGCCTGGGCTACAAAAGTGAGCGCAGGACCAGCCTCAACTGCATAGCGAGACCCTGTCTCAAAAAGACAAAAAAACAAACAAATAAAAAAAACAAACAAACAAATGAGCAGTCACCAACATATAGATATAGGTAGTAGTTACCATCCAATTATCAGTGATCAATAGGAAAAAGGAAACAAAAAAACATATTTGAAGCTTATGGCTGATTTAAAGTTAATTCTTAACAGCTTGAGTTGGCTCTTTACTGTAAAGCAGGCCATGTTGTCACCGTTATCCTGTGTGGCTGTGCACGCAATGAATCCTTAGAGATATGGTATGCGGCATGAAGAGCAGCATGCCATATCTGGGTTTCGGGAAAAAAACCAAAAAAAAAAAAAAAGTGCTATAGCTGGCATGTGATAGTAGAAAAGATGAAGGTGATTTTGAATATTTAATAAGAGAAATTCATTAGAAAATAAAGCTTCACAGTTCACACCCTTCACAGTACAAGCCCCTTTTCAAAGAAAAGAAAAATAGTTCATCTAAAAATATGGCTAGCTGATAGGAAAACAGGAACTCTCTAATGCTGTTGGGAGAATAAGATGACAGATCAATTAAGGAAGCAGTTTGGCAGTATCTTTAAAATTTTCTCCTCCAGTTATCATAATGTGTATTATTTTGCTTTATTGTCACCACAATGTGTAGTATAAGTTTGAAAATTCTGTTTTATAGGTGCCAAAACTGTAGTTTGGATTGTGTCAAGCACAGAAGCAGCATGGCTGGGATTTTATTCCAAGGGAGAGCTCACACCATTTCAGAGTCATTACTTTATCTTTATGCCAGATTGCACACATGTCAGTAAAAGCAGTCCTTATATTCTCTGTTCAGCCATTTGTTCCCATAAAATGGCTAGCTGACATTGCTAAGGAACTGTGTGTGTGTGTGTGTGTGTGTGTGTGTGTGTGTATGTGTGCAACCAGGGATTGAACTCAGGACCTTGCACTTGCCAGGCAGGCACTTGTGCCCCTGCGCTATCTCCCCGGCTCCTCTACCGAGCTCTTTAAAATCCTTTCCCTCCTATTTCTCATTCTGATGATCCTGCAGTGATCTAAAGAAAAATTTAAAAAGCAAAAAAGCAAAATGCTTGGAATATATATATATATATATATATATATATATGGTGTCACTATGCAGTTCAGCCTCACAGTGATCTTCCTATTTTCAGCCTCCCAGACAGCTGGGATTACCATGCTAGGTCTTCATTCCTGGTTCAGCATGCCTGGGAGTGGGGCTGGCATGACATGTGGTGCTGGGGATTGAACCCCAGTCCTTGTACTTGCCTAAGCAGGTGCTCATCTGCTGAGCTATCTTGCCAGCCCTTTGGCAGTATCTGTGAAAGTGAGCACATCAACATACCTGGAATGCAGGAGTTCTTCACACGGGAATTTCTCATAGATCTACCCCCATAAAAAGTGACATGTACATACACATATAATCATAGTACTGCCTGTAAAAGCAAAATATTTGCACAATTGACTATATATGTCATCACACCATTACATAATGGGATACTGTGGAACTGTACACAAAAAACACCACTGAATTATCTTCTTATCTGAGTCCTTAAAGACCCCTGGGGCATATCTACAAAGGAGAAAAGCAAGGTGCGAAATAGGGAGAGAATAAGAATATATATTTGGATTTGCTTTTATTCCTGTTGCTGGGGACTGAGCTCAGGGTTTCATGTTTATTAGGCAAGTATTCTACCTTGTAGCTACATCCCTAGCCCTGAATGTTTTTATATTGGCACAATGAAAGACACAGAAACACCCCGTAAAGGTGATTCCTAAGGAGGATGAGGCGGAGAAACAAGGCAGTCAGGGTCCTGTCAAAGGCTAGTAAGGCTTTTCAACATATCGCTTTTCGTCTTTTCTTGATTTTTGCTCCATGGGAATGGGTTCTGATTTCAGGAGGAATTTCCTGATATAATGAGTGCCAAAGGCAATAGGCAGGTGAGCATATCCGTCGCTGGTGTAGCAACTGGCCCCGGCAAAGGCCTACCTTTAGTCGCAAAGGTAGTCTGAATAGAATGGGAGAGGACGCCAATGCCACATGTTGAGCTCCAGGGCACTTGCTCTTCTCTCCTCATTCGTTTATCCCAAATCGCTACGTAGTATCTTCAGCTCCCGTCCAGCTCTCTCTTCTTGGTTATTTCCACAAAGAGACCATCCCTTCTTAAGAGTCCATTAGAATCATTGCAAAAAGGTCAAGAGTTCCAAAACCCTAGGAGAGGTGGACTCGGATATGGTATCTCTGTTACACCAGCTGGCAAAGAGCGCTGGTTTTGATGAATACTTTTTAACAATGATAAATAGCTAAGCATTGTGGTTCTTCAAGTTTCTTTTACATAGTTAGAACCATAGATGTTGACTCCTCTCATTCTGAGCCTACGCTCTCTCTCCTCTTTCAAGTGCGTATTAGATGCCTTTCCTCTTCTGGCTCAAAGATGGCCTTTAAAAGCCGAGTCCTTAGGATGGAGCTATGTTACCCGATTCTGCTTTTCTCCCTCCATCTCCTCTCAGTCTCCCTTCTTCTTTTCCAGCATATGGACAGGTGTCATATATACAGAGAATGTCTCACACACACACACACACACACACACACACACACACACACACACGCAGAGCATGTAACGATGGAACACAAAAGTTTCTTACTCGCCCCCCCCCTTTCCTTTGTGTCATGGCTTTCCTTCCATTATTGAAGACTTAGTCCTGAGTCATTTTAGTAATCTTTTTAGAGAGAAAATTCACCTATTTTAGTTAGAACTATATAATTTAATGTTTCCACCCAAAGAAATATGAAGTTTTGTGATTCTTTAATAAAATAACTTCGAGTAATTTTTTATTGATTTAATGTCATGGAAGAGTATTTTTAGTATGAAAATTTCTTAAAACAAGTGAAAAATTCGCCTTAATCTTCTTTGCCTTTTTCTTAACTGAAGCATGATTTGCTACCCAAAAAATCTAGCTATCTAGTTTACTATTATTCTTAATTACTTAAAAGAAAATGAAATAAATACTCCTAGGTACAAGATAAGAAATGTAAGAGTTAGTCAATTTTGATCATAAGATAGTGAATTTTTCCAATAGGTTTTAAAGGTAACCTTCCGTGAAGGCATAGTATTTGCTAACATAAGAGGGGAAGACGTAACAGTAGGCTCGGGTTGCTCTGGTTGATCCAAGCTGCTCCATCTCTTAGTTCAATGAGAGGAACTTTGGTTGTACCAATAATGATTTGAAAACTTGTAATACCTACACTCCGGGCTCTGTATAACTAGTAGGAGGACAACAATATGCACTGTATCAAATATTGAAATGAACTACTAATGTGTTTTGAAACTGTCACATTGTTATACATTGTTATCTCTTATTAAAAGTAATGAAAAAAAAAAAAGAGATAGGCCTGCTTTGTATCACTGTGCTTAAGGAAATCTCATGAGACACACCTTTCAGTACTTTTTAAAAAAGATAATAATGACAACACAACTTATTTTTTAAAAGATTTTTTGGGGACCAGGAATCAAACTCAAGACCTCAGTCTTAGCGCGCCAGCACTGCATCACGGAGCTATAACCCCAGTCTTCCAAACAACTTTAGTAAGGAAAACGTTTTGTTAAGTGGGGATTCCGCCCACTTACTTTTGGGGGTTGGGACATGAACCATTTAAAAACATTAAAGATTATGAGACCTTTTTTAAGATTTGAAGTTCAGCTCTTGAGTGATGGTTCTCTATGTGATAAGGAGGCCGAGAAGAGGAAAGGAGGAAAGATAGAGTGGGGCAGTTGCTGTGAAGTCCAAGTTCTTTCTCTAAGTGGCCAAATAGTCAATTATTTTAGGCTTTTGGGGCCAGAAGCTGCCTGGGTGCTTGTTGAAACTACTCACAGAAATTGCTACAGAAAATACTTAAGACATGGGTTTGGCTATGTTCTAATAAAACTTTATTTACATAACCGGGTGGCAGGACTGACTGGACTCATTCACAGTAGTTTGGGCTACAGAGTCCGGTAGGAGGAGGCAGAAGCGGCGAGTGATCACCCTGGGCCCCGGAATGAGCACCTTAGTGAACAGCGCTCCTCCTTCAGGATTTTCATTTCCTTTGTTGTAGTCTAGGAATGGAAGGCAAATTTGAGTCACTCAAAAAGAAAAAAAAAAAAAAAAAAAAGAGAAAAAAATCAGTCCAAATTTAAATTCCTATTCATAAAATTGTAAAAGTGTGTGGTCAGATACTTCACATAGTTTTGAAGGCCACTGACTTATGTGGCCAGCAGTTTTGATGAATATACTTTCATTTTCAGGAAGCTACAGTGTGAAATTTTCTAGAAATATTCAGAGGAATTTGCCTCTTAAATCTGCCTCCTCACATTGCAGGTTGGCAAATTGCTGCCTCGACTCTCCCTATGCTGCCAGTCTGATGGCAGTGATGTAGCAATCAGATGACAACTAAACCTGGAAGTTTTTCTAGCAAACCTAATGTCATTTCTTGTATTTTTTAAAGTTTATGGTACCAGGAACCAGACTCATGACGGTGTGCTTGCCAGGCAAGTGTTGTGCACCGAACTATCCATTCCGGTCTGATGATGTCACGTTACAAAAAGTAAACAGAGAGATTGTCTAGGAAGCTTCATCAAGCCAGTGTTCATTTTGAGAAAATTTATTTTCTGTCATCAGTTCTTCTTAAGTGGTATTTCATAGTGCTTGAAAGGTTACAAATGTAGGGCCTGAGAGATAGATCAGTGGAATAAGTGCTTGCCTAGCAAGTGCGAGATCCTGAGTTTGATCCCTGGTACTGAAAAAAAAAAAAAAAAAAGCAAACAATTTTTGGGCTGGTGAGATGGCTCAGTGGTCTAAAGCACCTACTTAGGCCAGTTTAGGCAACCATTCGATCCCTGGCACCACAGGCTGTGCCAGCCAGCCTCAGGGCAGGCTAAGTCGGCCATAATATAAAAAAATAAAATAAAGTAAAATAAAATAAAAAGCTAAAAACAAAGATTACAAATGAATCACCATGTACAATAGCACTGGAAAATGCTGAAACCTAATTTTATGACTGATCTCTTGATATTAATTTAATTTTACTTTAGCTATATATATTACTCTGGGGGAAGAGATTATAGTTTGTTTTTAAAGAAAACATTTGTAGGTGTTTAATGTTAAAAATAGTATTTTTGTGTTCAACGGTCTCAAAAAGTTTAACAAAAGAGTTGAATATAAAACTGCCCTGGTATTCAACTCATTGTATCTAATATTTGTTTATATCCTTAATGGATATGAGCAATGTGAAGGAATGACTATCGTAGATTCCTGTGCTTTTTCTATACCCTAAGATGAGGTATGAAATGACTTGGAAATTAGCCATATAGTGTGATAAAAGATTCTTTTATTGAAAGTATAGCAACTTTATAATGGATGAAGTTAAAATAGAGGCCTTTGAAACCTTCAGAGTTAGGGAAAGAATACAGTTCAGGAAATTCTGCCTAGTTCCTATTTCTGTTGCATGTCATAATATAGTTCGCCAAAATTTATACTTAAAATGTAAAAGGACTGGGGCTGAGGATATAGCTCTGTGGAATAGGTGCTTGCCTGGCAAGTGCAAGGTCCTGAGTTCCATCCCTGGCACCACCCAAAAAGAAAAAAAAAAGATAAAAGGATTATTACAATGAATTATACTAGAGGTGTATATTTAGTAGATATATTTAGCAGATAGCTATGCACACAATAGAAATGCCTACACACACACACACACACACACACACACACACGCAGACATACACACAACATAGTCCAGAAGTGTACTATTCATAATCATTTGGAACGAGAAACCATTCCCATGCCCACCTGCAGTGGAGTGGGTACACTTTGGTGACACAGTCACAGGTGGAAATCCTAGACAATAACAGACTTCAGTTTGGCAAAAGGTTTTCCTCTGAATGGACGTGTCTAGGTAATTAGTCCTTCAGAAACAGCCTTTCCTGTCAGTTTGTTTAGTCATTTACTTCTGTCAGTGGCTCTTCTTCCAGCTCTCTAACAGGAGGAGTGTGGGAAACCAAAATGCTGCTTACCCAATGCTCCAAGGCAGTGTCCAAGGCTTATACACGCCACTGTGGGACACAATCTCTGTATTCTACATATTTTCCTTTACAATGACTTCCTTTTCCTAAATTAAGAACCACTAAAGATGTTGTGGGTGCTGAGGGTGTACCTGAGAGTGCTGCTCAGAAGTCCCAGAGCTCTAGAATCAATCCCCAGAAGAGGGCAAGGGGCTGGAGAAGCTGATGGGGAAGAGGGAATGATTTGCATTACTGAGTAGTCTTCAAAGTAAGTTTTTCTTGCGCTACTCGTGATGCTATTTGGGCAAGGTTGTCTTATGGGGTACATGGAGGAGAGCCAGTATGGCAGCTTAGATAGCAGCACAGCCTCTGGGGTCAGACTAGACCCAAATCCTGGCTCTACAACCTGCGTGCTGTGGAATCTTGAGGAAATTACTCAAACCCTCCCTGCTTAAGTCTCTTCCCATAAAAATACAGGCTCAGTGGCATAGCGTGTTGGTGTGTGGATCACATGACTTTGCCTGGCACCGAGCAAAGTCTTCTGTTTCTTTGTTTGTTTGCTTTTAGTACTGGGAATCAAACTCAAGACCTTGAGCTTGCCAGGTAGGCACTATGCCGCTGAGCTGTACCGCAGCTCCTACATTCCAAGTTTTGGGTCATGTTATTTGCTTGGTGCATAGTGGTATACCTAGCATCTTTTAAGAGTGTCGATTTTTCCATCACTAGCTTAGGAAAGGCTTCTTAACATGGTGGCTACAATATCCTTGCTGGAATGTAAACCCAGTCGTGTCACTCACCCATACATAATTTTCCAAAACTACCTATTTCACCTAAAGAAAAAAGCCAAAGTCTTTATGGAGATGAGCACCCACTTTCCTACTTGGTTCAAGACAGCCCTTGCTCACACCAGTTGCTTACACATAATTATTGGTGGTGCTGACTTTAGCTTTAAAAAGTGTCCTGTTGGAACAGCAAAATGTTCAGCCGTACTTCAGAGGCTCTGTCTCTTCCCACTTTTCCCACGGCCTCATAGCCCTGCAGCTTTATCTGCTGCTCCTCTCCTTTGCACTAAGCCCTGGAGCCTCCACATGGGTCCTGCAGCTCTCCAGGTGGGTGCTTTCCTGTCTGGGGGCCTCTGCACTCACTGGAACACTCTTAGCTTGCAAAGTTGGTCTGAGTCCTTCCCTTCCACTCAGCCACCACTTTGTATGGAGGCCTTCTCTAGCTGCCTCTTAAAAATTAACATCTCCTTGCTTGCTGTTGCCTGACTGCATTACAGTTTTCTCCTGGGCACCTACGCAATGTACTTGCTTATTTATCTTCCTTCTCATCGTGGCTTCTCCTGCTAGGATGTGAGCTCTGTGATAGCCAGCATGGCTGTCATGTTTTTTTTTTTTTTTTTTTTGTCAAATCCCCAACATCTTCTTTCAATCAATACACATCTAAAATTTAGATTAAAAGCTCTAATCTGAGTTACCAAATGACTGATAATTACTATCTCTATTGCCTGCTTATGTAACTTTGCTTTAAAGTAATTGAAGTTGCCTATTACAAGAAATATTCGACTTGTTTCTATTATTGTTTAGAGTTTCCAAGAAAGCTACTTCAAAAGGTCAAAGGTAAATGCAACTCTTAGAGGTGTTTAAATTCTGAGAAATGACCTCTATTTTTTCCACAAACCTGTGTGTAAATAACATTAAGACTTTCTGGGAACATCTGATTTTAGATTCTTCAGTCTAAAAAATGCTGGGGGCTTCAAACCTTCTAAATTTAAATTAACACTCCAGAACAAGTGGATTTTGGAAATATGTTTGGAAGTGCAAACTTAAACATAAAACTACCAAAGATTAACACTAACTGAGAAGTCAGTTTTACCATTAACTTTAATTCCAACTTTTTATTTATTTATTTTTTTTTAGCACAGAACAGTTTTTCCAACAACAACTAGACCTAGTTAAAAATAAATTTGTAGCTATAGAAAGTAAAAATGCTAGCTCCCAAGAGAATGTGGTAGAGCCAGAAGGCAGTTGTAGAATTTCTGGCAGTATATCAGATTTATTTTGATGGGATTTCTTAGAACATTCCTTATTTAACTTTTCTAGTCTTAGCATCAGCTTCAGAGATAATATGCCTCCCTCATTCGTCTTAGTTTGTTTTGTACACTTTATGCAAATTGTACATTCTGTATAATAATGAACTTACAAAATATACAATAGCAATGCTTTCGAATAAAATAGCCAGTCCATTTTCTTTTATTGATTAGAATGCTGGAAATCAGGACAGCATTCACACACACACGCCCATACACAAAGGCACAATGTATGTCCCGTAAAATTTTTTTCTTAAACCTGAAACTTTCCTGAGTTTTCAGTTTATGTTATATTTGGAATAGTACATACTCTTCTAAGGAGCTGAAGCCTTTTGATAGAGGAATATCAGGATCCATGAATCTGTTTCTTTTATAGCACCTTGCTAATAAGAATGGGACTGAAACCACCTCTTGCATCTCAGCCCTGGGAACAGACTTTCAGCTATGAGCCATTTCCATCCCCCACTACTGCAACGAGAATAACTACGCTCTGAGCCAAGTGCTGAGGGTTAGCAGAGCAACCCCACATGAGAGTAATTACTTAACATGACCATGAGAGAACGCAGTGAGGTTCCCAGACACAGGAAACGAAAAGTCAGAAGGGGAGGTAGAGCTGGACAGGGTTCTGAAGTCTTTCCAGACAGCAACTTCCTTCTAACAAACATAAAATTGGCTAATAAATTTATCACTCTGTCATTTTATATATGTACATTTATTCTTAAGTAAACTAGTTAGCATAATGATTTTTTTTTTCAATGTGCTTGTCTTAGCAACACCGGAAAAGCAATCTCTTTCCTATACTGTGAAGAGCAAGTAAAAGCTTTTGTAATGTGAATATTCATTTTGATATTCCAAATCACTCCTAGCTTTACTATTTAATCTAACACCATAATTAGAACTATGCTTGAGGAATAAATGCTGCAAAACAAAATACTGAGAAGAGACTCTTTGATTGGTTATACATCCCCAGGGAGAGCAAGGAGACTACAGTTAAACTGCACAATTCCTGAGCTGTAAGGAAAGAACTCTTGGCCTCTAGGGTCAGCATAAAGGGGAGACCATCCTGTCGCTATGTGCCGCTCTGCTTCTCCTAAGTATCTCTGAGATTTATCAACCCTGGAATATTCTTGTGCGCAGGAAGAAAAGTGGCAATTCTAGAACTTCAATAATCAAGACTTCTTGTAGGGCTGGTATTGCATGAGAGGAAAATAGAGGCCAAGACAGTTCATTAAACACACACACGCACACGCACACACACATTCGTCAAGTGCTTTTTAAGCTGGGCATTGGGGATACAGTGATAAATGGGAGTTAGAGCAGCTTGCCTCAAGCAACTTGCCGAGAAGTAAATGCTTTGGAAGACACAATAGAACATGTGTTAGATGCTATCATAGGGTTAATAGAGGGCACCGGGCGAGCACCTGGGGAGGCAGTAACCTGGGTCATGGACTCTTGCCAGACCAAGGCATGCTTAGGCTGTGTGGAACAAAGCAGATGAGGCATTAGGGAAAATTATTTGAAGTAAAAGGATAATTTTGATACTATTAGACAGGCTGAGTTAGATGGAGGAGATAGAAATGCAGGGAAAGGATGGTTAGACAAGGTAGAGTCAGAGTGACCTAGAGGGAAAGTGGCTGAGACCCAATGCATCAGCAAGGGACAGAGACTTTGATTAAGGGACACTTTTTTTTTTTTTTTTTTCCCAGAACAGAAGATTGAACTAACGCCCTTGCACTTGCCAGGCAAGTGCTTACTCTGCTGAGCTATCTCCCTAGCCCCAAGGGACACATCTTGTTTCTTAAAATTTAGGGAATACAATTTCTACAGCTAATTCTATGATTATAGCATGACTCTTGAGGTACATGAGAAAAGACTGTTGGATTTGCTTGATGATAAAGTAAAGGGGAAATGGCCTGTTCCTCACCAGAGCATCATTTGATTAATCTGGAAAATAGACCTTGCCAACCACAGGTGATATCTTCTGCCTTGTTTGTAAGTGAAGAATCCCTTGACAAATCATCATCATCATCATCATTTTAATTTGAAGCTCTTGATTAGAAGTTAGTTTTAAAAGCAAAGGCCTAAAACAAATCAGAGCAAAGCACCGCATATCAGAAGAACAAGCGTGATTTAGTATCTTCTCCGAGGTGCACAATCTATACTCTTTAGCAATGTACTCACTTTGTTGATTTGACAGTTTACAAAATAACTTGTATGTCCCCTCTAAGGGATGGCTTCTAGTGGAACATGATGTCAAACGCTGTGTGACTATGGAGCTACTGGCTGTGGGGATGTCTCTCGTTTCCACATGCTCAGATCCTGTGCCAGAGCCACAAACTGCTCCGAAACCCTTGACTTTACTGCAAAAAATCCTGGGTAATTTCCTATGGAATTCGTGACTGTTTATTTTCATCATTATTCTCAATAAGAGATGGTTGTTTGGAGTGGGACAGAATTAGAAATCAACAGACTTACTGTGTGGATGACTGTCATTGTCACTGATACACTTTACACTGTATTTCATGATGGTCATTACTCACCTATAGGATTATTTATGACGTCCCTGGTTTCAAGTGCTTGCTACAACACATCTGAACTTCCTATGCTATACCACTGGTTTTCAATCTCTTGCTTCCCCCATGTTCAACATTTACATCCTTTTTGACCTTACTTTTTGTATCCGTGTATTTTTCTGTCAGTCTTGAAATCCTTACTTCACTAAGAGTTGAGGTTCAGTGGTTTATGGGAGCATATATATATATATATATATATATATATATATATATATATATATATATATGTTATATAAATAAATATATTTCCATAAACATATAATGAATCTTATCCCAAAGTTTTGTGATTTAAATCTTGGCCAGCACACAAGCCTCATTTTTAGGGTATCTATTCTACTGCCATATGGAAGTTATCAGACCCAATGACACTGAACAACAAATTACTAAATTCTGTATTTCCAATCAAATATCAGAAATATTACCATTTCTTTATTGGAGAGTCTTTTTTTGGTCTTAAAATACAAGGACAATGTTTTACTTGTCTTTTCATTCTAACAAATGTAAACATCTTATGCACAAATTAAATTACCTGACCAAGCTTTTGCATTTCTTGAGAATTTAGGATATTAGAAAAATATAATTTCCAAACACATTGAATCCATCAGCTACATAGATATAATCTTGACTATATGAATGAGACTGCTAGTTGTTTTTTCCTTCCTCTCTCTTGCACTTGGTGATATTATCTGTGCTTTTAATGAGTAAAAATTAGAGCTATCCTTTGATCAGCTTAGGAATGACTTTTCTTCCTTATCCTTTGCAAGGCCTTATATGTTTGAAAACCAAAAAGAAAATGGATTGTTTGGCTCCCCTTTGGTTCTTTCTACTTTACATGTTATTTTCTTAGGTTTTCTAGTTTTCTTCTGTCACTAGGCTGCACGTGTGAGTGTGTATAACCAAGAGCCTGAGGAGTTTCTCTATTTTTCTCTTCTTTGCATTTTTTTGGTACTGGAGCTTGGAAGTAGGACCTTGTACATTTTAGGCAAGCTGTTTATCACTGAGCTACATTCCCAGCCATTTTTATTTTGAGAGAGTCTAAGTTGCCTATATTGGCCTTGAACTTGTGATCCTACTGCTTCAGCTACCCAAGTAGCTGGGATTATAGGCTCGCACCACCACACCTAGTGGGCTTCTGTTCTTGGTGCCACATATGTAACTGCTGACCTACCTTATTTTTATATATATGTTCTGTGAATCTCTTACCAGCATCGATTTGGTGACTATTGTTTTTCCTGACAATGTTATTGAGGACAGAGAATGTTCTGAAGGCAGAATGATGGCAATCTGACAAGAGTTGAGCATGCATATTGGGAAGTGGGAAGGAGTAGGTAAAAAACAGCTGGAGCCTGGGAGGTGGCAGAGGCAGGTAGGAGTCCTGGATGTTTTTGAGGGAGCCGTGGACCTTTGTTGGTGGAGCAACATTCAGCAGAGATTTGGAGAGGAAACTCTGAAGACACAGAGACTGGTTAAGAAACTTCTGGACATCTGCATGCAGAGTGACCTCTTTTAATGCTCATAAACTATCTGGGGCCATCAGTCCCAGCTGTGCTAGCTATGACAGGCCAGAAGCCATCCAGCTATCTGATCCCTGCTGCTTCGATGCCAGTGTGTTTCCCAGGGTATTGATCTAGGAAATAGTTACAGCATCATCCTTTATAAATAGAGGAAAGGAACACAATGTTAATAGAAAGAATACTTTATCAGGCTCTCACTTTCCTTGTGACATCACCACAGTTGACCCAGTATCTCTAGCTTGCCCCAAGACATAATCTCCACACTCTCTACCCCCACTTGTGCTGATGCTGGTAAGATTCAATGCAATGTTCTCTATTTGGGGACATCTTAGTATCAGATATGAAACCAATATAATTGTTAACACAACTTTACAATTTGAAAACTCATCTTTCTTTGAAAGCTCATTTTCTTCTTTCAATGTATTTTCTGGTTTTGCTTTTGGTAGTAGTGGAACTGAATTTAGGGAGCTCCATCCTCAATACTTTTCAAAACTTTTTATTTTGAGACATGGTCTTACTGAATTTCCCAGGCTAGCTTTAAAAACTCCTGCCTCAGCCTCCAAAGTAGTAGGGGTTACAGACGTGCTCCGCTGTGCCTGGTGCAACTCGATCCTTTTAAAAATAGAATGGAGGAGGAGAGTAAAGAAGGCTTATGCAGAATAAAAGACGGACTGTAAGGCACGTGGAGATAGGCTGTGGATGTGGGAAGGGGACTTGAGATCAGAAAAAGTAAAAAGCATCAAGATGTGATGTGTGTATGGACCAACACCCCATGAGGAATGTACCTTATTTGTTAGGTATTGCAAATATTCCAATAGAAAAGTGAAGGAGGCTCATGCATCCATCTTTTTAGCAGACTGTTCTCTCAGTCTTTAGTAAAAATGTTCATAGATGCCTAAGTACAATGGAAAGCTCACACCTTGCTCTGTAACACAGAGGAGGTAATTCTGGTAGGTGAGTGTCATCCGCAGGCCTAAAATGTGAGGGATTTCAAAGTATCAGAATCTTATGGCAGGCGAGAGCTGAGGGAGCAGAGAAGGGAGGGCCAGACCTCACACTGAGCAAAGACTCCTCTTGACCATCCTAGACAGAACTCTGAGGAAGAGGGGCATGTTATGGTCTCCTGACCCGAGGAAGGGCGTGGAAGACATAGAGACAAGCCTTAAGTACAGTGACCCTTTGTTAGTTCACCGCGATGCTCTTCTATGTTGCTTTGGGAAATGACTGAGATGATGAGAAGGCATTTTTTAAAGCTTAAATGACTTTCTAGAATTAATGTCAGCTAAATGAGTCATACTACATTTTAGAAAAACAGGAACTATACACAAATTCTCCTGTGATGTAAATACTCCATAGTTAAGCTGTCCACATTATTTAGAACTACAATAAGGTTTATAAAACACTGGGTTTTAAAGAAGGGAAGAACGATATGACCAAATAAAGATTTGCGAATTTTTATCCACTGTTATATAACATGAAATAGTTTTATGTGAATTTTGTTTTTCACAAAGTCGGGAACTAGTCCAGATAATCTGACTTAAGATGCTATTATAGAGTAGAAATGAAGCTTAGTTTCACCTGGCTGTTAGCAGGAGGTCTCGCTCTGACCTGTTGACAATGTCTCTGAGATGTTACAAGGCTGATTGCATACAGTGCAGGCTAAGTAGCATGCTTCAGACTAAGGAGTTAACTCAGAGATGGTTCACTATTCTCTTGGACAGAGCTAGATTATATAATTAGTGCATCAGTGTGAATCCTCCACGTTGAATACTGTGCACTGTCACTGAAGAGCAAAATGTTGCCTAGGAGTTATGTGACATTTTCCCATCTGTCATTCCAGGAGATATCATGAGAAACACACATTGAACGCACATGGTATCTCATAAGCAGAAAATTAATAACTTTTAAAAGGAAAAGAAGTTCTGCAGCATATGCTAACATTTTCAATTAATTATTGAATTTATTTCAGTTTGGCGTTGTAGTTTGGTTCCAAAATCCCATTCAAATGGGAAACACATGTGTTCATGCTATTGTGTGCAAAGAGGTGGTATGTAAGGGTTTTTTTTTTTTTTTTCTGTGATGTCTAATCTTTCTAAGTTTTCAGTAGAAGGTATAATTTTAAAAGGCTATTAATTCATAATACTTAAAAATTTTATCATTTTCATCTTCATGGTCAGGCCATTGCTTCTTATGGAAGGCTTGTACTATAGCAGTTCATGTGTGTGTATTGGAAACAGACTACTCTTCTATTTCGAATTGAGGTGACATAACCTGTCATTTAAAGCAGTATGCCAGAGCACTGCCGCCTGGAAGAGTTTGTTTCTATGGATAATTTGCAGAAGATGATGGAAAGAAACGATAAAAAGGGAAAGAAGGTGATTTCACTGGGTTTAAACTAAGGACATTTTATAATATGTCATTCATCATACTGTTGCCTTTGAATTTTAGTAATTTTGAACTCTTTTTTAAAAAAATTTGATTTCTTGCAGAAGTTCTCTAACCACCTCTTAATAACTATGCCAAACAATGCCTTCTGTCTTTAGTTTGTTTGGTACTAAACCCCACTACCATAGGGCAATCCCAGTAACAGTTTGATGATTATTTTCTTCTTGCAGTGAGCTGTTAACATTTTTTTTTACTTGTCTTTGATTCCTATTGACTAGATCAGTACTCAACATATCCAAACTGAAAAAGAAAAAAAGTAGACAACAGTGAACTGAGGCCTATTTCGAATGGCTTCCGTGAGTAGTGTTCCTTCACAGAGTGAATCCTGGCCTACTGTCACATGGTCCCCATTCTCTCTGAGTTACCCAGGAAACTGGGAAAAGTCATCCTGTCCTTCTGTCATCAATCCAGTCAGTCCCCAAGTAAAATAGGTACTTTTTATTTCAAGCTATAGACAGTGCTATCTGAATTCTGAAAAGCATCCCATTAAATATATGAGTGAAATGGAAGGTATATTTAAGTGACTTGGGGACTCACTAGGTACTCTGCAAATTGGAGCTGAGAAATATCTAGAGCTCTTCTCCAGACCGCCCATCTGAGCCCCAAGTCCAGTGTTGGCACAAGAATGCAACATCATGATTTTGAAGAGCCAGCTCTGAGATTTTGTTAACAGCTAAGTTAGGAAATAAATACAACAAATAATAAAAACTTAACATAACACTAAGTTTTAAGAGAACAGAAATAAGCCTCAGTAAAAACACAGAGCAAAATCTCAAAGGTCAAACAAAGTCGGCAGTGACTCTCTCACCAAGGAATCAGAGAATGTGCTCACACCTGAAAATACATTTGTAATGTCAAAGTATTCCTACCTTAAATACATTGATAGGGAGATCAATGACCACATAGATAAGGTCTCCAAGGGCAAGGCTGGCTATCAGCGCGTTGGGGCCATTCCTCATACACTTGTTCTGGTAAATGATCCTGAGCAGGGTTGCATTCCCCACCATTCCCACGATGAAAATAGTACAAGATATCACAGTGTTAATGTATTTGAAAGCGGAAGTGATTTTAGTCTGCTGTGGGCAATAGTTGTGCATGGAGCCATTGCTGGGCAGGGCCAAGTTAGTGGGTCGATGCGTGGTCACCAGGAAGCTGAGCTCTGTCCCATGGAAAGTGGTGAAGTCGTCCATGTGATTGCTTAGATTTGTGCTGTATCTCTCAGGGTTATCGCTGATTACACATCCCACCAGTGCCAGCCAAAAGGACACCCTGAGGCAAAAGTTTTCCATCCTGATGCACATATGAAGAAAAGTCTTACGGTGCTGCTATTACACCTGGAAAAAGAAAGGGAAGAAATTATTTTTGCTACAAAAGCCAGCCAGTAAAACAATTGATTTATTTATGGGCTTAATGAAAACATAGGCTGTATTTGGCCAACAGGTAAGAAACATCTATGTTGGGTTACCCCAGGTCAGAACACTACTAGAAAAAAGAAAAACAAAGATTTATAATGGATAAGGAAATACCAGTTTTTCCTTAAAGCAGTGTTACTTTTTTTTTTTTTTTTTTTTTTCTCCTCTGTCTAGGCTAATGAGAGTCTGGCTAATGAGTTCAGATACAGAAATTTTTATGTATTGCTAATACTATCATTACAAATATTATTATTATTACGGTACTAAGGATTGAACCCAGGTCCTTCTTTGGCACTATGCCTCCAATCTTTTTTTTTTAAACTTAGAGACAGGGTTTCTCTAAGTTGCAAAGTTGCCCTGGGTAGGCTAACTTACTGTCCTCTTGCCTCAGTCTCCCAGAGTGCTGGGATTACTGACCACACCACCACATCTGACTGAAAATTTTATGAGATAAAGCATTATGTGTCAAGTGGAAGTTGCTTGGTGTTTAGACATAAAGTTATCAAGTGGTATAAATAATAATTCTGCATTCCAAAATGTGTGCTTTATGCATAATAAACGATGGACGTAGGTCTAGAGTGCAGCAGATAGTGATCTAAAGTGTTACCAGATGCTAATTTAAAATCAGAACTCTAGTTAATTCCCTTCATTTAGTAAACTTAGTTTCAACCAAACATGATATAATCTTAAAGACAAAATATTTTAGTTTGAAAATTTTGATGAGTAATGTGTAACATTTATGTCTTCCAACAGATTTTGTTGCTCCATGCAACAGAAATTATCATTACAGTGTTTGCCAATGAATACAATGGGAATAATATAACTTCCCAGACTAATCATGCCGCTCAATTTTGAAAGACCCTTATCACGCTGCTGTCTTTTATTTTATTTATTTATTTTTTATTATTGCTGGCTCAGCGTGCACTGGGGATGGGGCTGGCGCAACATGTGGTCCTGGGGATCCGAACCACTGTTCCTGCTCTCTTAAGGAGGCACTTTAGACCACTGAACCATCTACTAGGTATGTTTATTTATTTATTTATTTATTTTAAAGAATTTTTTATTTTTATTTTTATTTTTTTCTTGTTTCAGAACTTTTGTTTGTTTATTTATTTATTTATTTTTTCTCTTTTTTTTTTTTT
>PVJA010031384.1:0-24968 GCA_004027025.1 Myocastor coypus
TTTTTTTTTTTTTTTTTTTTTTTTTTTTTTTTTTTTTTTTTTTTTTTTTTTTGTCTTTTTGAGACAGGGTCTCGCTATGCAGTTGAGGCTGGTCCTGAGCTCACTTTTGTAGCCCAGGCTGGTCTCGAACTCGCACCAATCCTCCTGCCTCAGCCTCCCGAGTGCTGGGATTACAGGCGTGAGCCACCACGCCCGGCTACCATCTTTGAGTCTTAAGCTTAAGACAGATATCATAGTGTGCAGTATCAATGTTCAAACAAACATCTGACAGGAGAGAAGCCCCCCTACTTCACAGATGACTTCTGCTTAGGTTTTATTGCTAACGCTGGACCACATAGTGATCCATGGCAGGAGAACTGCTGGCAGTGGAATAATTTAGAAGCCATAACACTGCTAGTAGACAGAAAGTAGGAAATGAGTTAATTTTGAATATCTGTTTAAATGTCTCTTTGCACAGGGATATTTGAAAACATTAGACGAATATTTTCCCTTGATACAGCAGAGAACATCTGATCACTGGGAGGGAAGAACTTTGTAGACCTTTTCAAATTTAGGCTTTTACATCAAAGAGACTTCATGGAATTTAACACTGAAAAATTGGAAAGTTTCTTGTAGGTACCTAGGCAAGTATCTCGGTGTTTAGGACACAGTCTCTGTCAGTCCATGCTCAGGGCCTGCATCCACTTTTTTTTCTCAACTTAGTGAAAAGCTGCTTCAGCAAGCAACCAGGCCATGTGAATCAGAATGAAGATGGAGTGTAGAGCTCAGGGAGCATTAAGAGGTTAAATATGAGAATAGTCAGCTGAGAAACTGTATCTTTGTTATTTTGTGCCTTGATATTTTTTTCATATCTCCTAGAAGGCTAGCCAGGTCTTAACTTTTTGAAAAATTGATACATTATACCACCAGAGGACAGTTATGAACCTTCAAAATAACTCAAAAATATGAATTTTCATTTCTAAAAATTAGGTCCAGAATATAAAGGGAATCACATACCATTTAATAAAAGGGGCATGAAAATGTGCATTTGTGTGGGGATAGAATTAAAAACTGAAATGGAAAATGTTTTCTGTACTCTTCTGAACATTGGGAGCAGGGATGGGGAATCTTTTCAAGGCTGAGCACCCAAACTGCCCCTAAATCCCACATATGAATCACAAAATGCCAACACTGTGGCTGAACCTAAATACTGAGTTTTTAGTATTTCCACAGTGAGTTTCTTTTTCCACAGTGCCTAAGGTCAAACTCAGGACCTTGCACTTGCCAGGCAGGTGCTTATAACGCTGAGTTATCTTCCAGGCCATGAGCTATCTCCTAAGCCCCTGAAATTTTAGTTTAGGAAAAAAGCCAACACTAAAATCATTTGTCTTAAAAGCAAACTAACAAACAAAACCAAAAAACAGAGTTTTCAATGATAGGTTTTTTTTGTTTTTTTGTTTTTTTTAAACAGGGAACAGAATTCAGAACCTTGTTCTTGCCAGGCAGACCCTGTGTTGCAGAGCTGTATCCCAGTCTCAAGTACGTTTTTATTGAGAGGTAAAAGTGTATTTAGCATGTTATTATTTTCAATGCTCCATGGCTGGAGCAACCCTGTGGCAACTACGCCCCTGCCTAGAGTGGACCCTGTGGCCCCACTGTGGTACACATGCCATAGGTTCGCCACTGCTAGCCTAGACAGTAGAATATGTCATGTTTTGGGATACTAAAAATATCTCCTAGGCTTGGTTCTTAGTTGGAGGATACAGAAGCCTGTCAGAGAAAGTTGAGGAGGCATGAAAAAGCTTTTGTAGACATATCCTAGATTTTATGTTCTTAGCCCACTTTAGGAAGATTAAGTACTAACTTTTAATTAAATTTGGAGCAATAGACGACAGACTATAATTGGGTCAAAGAGATAGATGATAGATAGATGATAGTCAGATGGCACTTTGATGCATTTTCTATTTGCTACTTATTGATTAGCTGATGATTTATGTCCTATAATTGACCTGTAACAGTTACAGTTGTGTAACAGCACTCTATAGCATGCAATGATAAAATTCCCTAATATACTTTCCAGAACACACTGTCATCAAGTGGCACATAACTCTACTGTCTTTATTTTTTTCTCTAGAGATCACTCACTAATACGGATTAATAAATTGGATAGTATTTGATACATGATGGAAAGGAAAGGATTTTTAAGCACCCTATGCTATATTCACACAACTTTTAGAAATACGACTTTGGTAACAGGTATAATAAATTAAAAGGAAAAGAGAAAGACTAATGATCAAGAAGATATGACAACTCTCATGGGATTGCTGAATATAAAAATTAATATATGGCACAAATAGGTGTTCTCCATTCTAGAAAACACTGTGAATTATCATGGGATAAGTCTAGTGAATGAAGTTATTATCATTTTAGAAACTGGCATGTGTCCTATAATTTGAAAATTAAAACTACTGAAATCTGTCTTAAAATAACTAATATTATGTGCTACTTATCCTTCAGAAAGCAAGTATCATTTTTTCACTGCATTTTTTAATACTATGGTGCTTCCTGGTATAAACAGGTACTTTTTGTATTTTTGTTTTAATATTTTTGCGTTGTTAGGCTATTGATGCCTAAAGTTTAGATGGGTCTTGAGTCCCTTTGCATCTTCTACACATGAAAACGTTCCATGTTTGAATGAAGTATGTAAGAGGTTCCATCAGATGAGCCTATACTAAACAGCATACTGAAGCCCAATTCCCATTTCTTCCTATACTCACAGGGAACCAAAACCAAGAGTCTCATTAAAGCTAACAAACTCATTTTAGCTATCAGTTCCAGCTACCTTTCACTATCAAACTTTTGTCCAGCTGCTTAATTAACTAACCTGACTCTCCCCTTTCCCTTGCTCAGCACCCCCTCTGGGGATAATGAGTAGCCACATGTCTAATAGGTGGGCAGCAGGAGGGAGGCAGTAGATAATCAGTCTCTTGCAGAGGAGATTATCTTCACTGCATTTCTGTTCTATACATTGATAAAATGGAATAAGGATTTCAAATGGAAAAGTTTTAGCAATTCATTCAGAAAATGCAAGGCACTGTCTTATGTCACCAGAATTTTTATCTTGTAATATTTCTTATTTCATACTACCACTTTACGAACTCTTTTCTTTGTGCCCCACAAAACAGGCATTTACTTTTACAATCCTACCTAAAGAATTATGTGAATGTCCTTTCATATTTCTTTACCTTCCTGAAAGTTAACTCTATGGTGGTTAATCTTTCCAAGTTCCTCCAGGAGTTTTGCTTTACAAGGACAAACTGATGGTTCCCTCCTTAGAATGCACTATTACATTCTCCACATTATGATTTTAATTTTTTAGTATATGTCTTTCCTCAGGAATTACATTAAAATAAAAGTGAAACATATTAACAATAAAGATTGATGAATCATGTACATGTGAATGTGCCTGGGTAGCTAACATTATTCTCAGAAACAGAATCTCTCCAGGCTCCTAGAAACTCCCATTCAGTGTTTATCATCTTCATTTTTCCTTCTAAGAAGTGGCTGTTCATTTCAATTACCTATTTTCGATTGGGTCTTTTATTGGGTCTTAATTTTATGTTTCTTATACATTCTAAATATTAATATTTACCTACTGAGCAGCTTATAACATTTCCCATGGTGTAGGCTATTGCTTCATTCAGTTTTTGCCTTGGTTGTGCAAAAGCTACTTAACTTGATATAATCCTTTTGTTTGTTCTTGTATTTTTTTTGTAACTAATGTTTCAACCTGGAAATCCTTATCAATGTCTGTGTCTTCAAGAGTTTTATCTATTTTTATCTTTCAGAAGATTGTTTTTATTTTAATCTCTTTTATATTTCAATTTTATTTTAATACAAGGTAAGATATACAGTGGTACCTTAGTTCCTCAACTGAATTCACCCCATACTTGTAGAGAAGATGGCTGTGATCATGTTTGTCACCTGATACAATTCAGAACTCACACACAGAAGAAAAAATTTGTAGAATGCATCTGTTTGCAAACCAACTTTTGCACTGGCAGAAATGTTTCTCAACTGCCATAGTAATGTACTACTCTAGATTCATTCTTTTGCATGTGATTAAAGCCTCATCAGCACCATTTGTTAAGTAAGCTATCTTTTCTCTGATGTATACTTACAACTCCTTATTCTCGCTATTTTTCTGTCCTTGCTGAGACAAAATAGCCAACACTGAAGGTTAAAAGTAGGAAGACTTACTTAGCTCACAGTTTCTAGAGGTTTCAGTCCATAATTGACCGGCTCCAAGGCAGGGTGGTGCATAGCATTGCCACCAACCCTTTGTTGTGGTAGAAAACAGCAAAGCAATGCAAGGGAAGGTTAGGAGTCTTTCTGTTCCTCATACTGTGTGTTTATGCTGTATGACAGGTGTAGCACTCAGTGCCTTAATTCCAACATTTGACCATGATAATGGTCAGTTGCGAACTCTAGACTCAGGCACCTCTGAAAAGCCTATCCTAAAGACTACGTAAGACTTTGGGAGACATCCAGACACAAATCATAACCACTCTCTCAAAAATTGTATCACTGCAAGCGTCTGAGTTTGTTTCTATACCCTCAATTATACTGCATCCATCAATACATCTCTTTTTGTTTGAAAATCTCGCTTGTTCAATCAGTGTAGTTATTCTATATAATGTGAAGTCTGGGATTGTTAGGATTGATGCTCAGGATCATTTGAGAAATTCTGAGTGTCTTCAGATTTGATATGAAATTTGGGAGCGTTTTTTCTAGTTATGCTAAGATCAATGAATCAGAAAGTTTCTTTTTCAAAAGGATAAATGAGATTGTTAAACTCTTAGCCTAATTTATTTAGAGGAAAGTTCATCAATAAAATTAGAAATAGAAAACTCCCAAGCATCTTCCCGATCCAGCCGCATGGCATCCTGCTCGAACTCCTTTGAACCTGCCCTCCATCCCCACCCAGAACTTCAGGTCAGACTTGCCTGCCATCCCCACAGGGCCATGTGGCGGCTTCAGCTGGTGTGCATTCCCTGACTCATCAACCTCCTGAGCTCCAATTCCACCCACCTACACGACTGGGCCTCACGATGGCCAGGTAAGAATTCTCTCAGCCCATGTTCATCCCCCAATTTGACAACTGCCCTAGCCCAGACACCAGCCACCATACACACATAGTCACCCATCATCCCCACATGGCTGACCACCGTACCGACCCATGAGGCCCTGTGGCAGCCAGGTGCCTGAGCTCCAACTCCCAGTCAGGCACATCTGGAGGGGAAAAAGCTCAGTGAATTAAGACCCAAATTCCTATGGGCGCTAACTGCATAACTTCACCAAAGTGCAGAAATCACTGCTGTAAAAATGATAAAGACAAGGAGCAAGATCCAATCTCAAGTCCTGAGTCTACCTGAAACAAATATAGGAGACACTACCATGGAAGTGGAATGGGAATAATACAGATGAAATCTCTGAATCGGTCGCATCTGAAGTAGACGGACAAGTGCCCAAACGTATACAGCAACTCAGATTAGAGATAATATATAATTTTATTTTATTTATTATTTTTTTCTTGTTTCAGAACCTTTGTTTATTCATTCATTTTTATGGCTGGCTCAGCCCACCCCGAGGGCAGGGCTGGCACAGCATGTGGTGCCAGGGATTGAACCGCGGTCTCTGAAGCCACCCAAGCTTCCCCAAGCAGGCACTTTAGACCACTGAGCCATACCGCCAGACCCAAAGAGATAATATCTAAACTAAAAAGAGAAATGCATGAATTAATAAACTCTGAAGTGGAAGAACAACTGCAGAAATGTATAGAGGAAACTAGAGCAGAAATAACTTCTGAAGTTAAAAAAGATATCTCTAAATTAATAGCCTCTAAAGTAGGGGAACAACTACAGAAAGGAAGAGAAGATAAAGGAGCAGAAATAATCTCTGAACTAGAAAGAGAAAGGAAAACTATAGCGAGAGACTTTAGTACTACTAAAGAAGGCAATGATAAAAAAAATTATAGGGGAATAGAAAAATGATAAATTCCCTGACTGCACAATATAGGAAAGAAATAGATGACATGAGACAGTTTCAAAGAGATATACAAGAAAATAAAATTTCAGTCACAAGCTGGTGAAATGATATGAACAAAAGTGAAGATAGAGTTTCAGATCTTGAAGACAAGGTTGCAGCTAGTGAAAAGGTAAGAAAGGATCTCTTAAAAACAAACAAGGTACAGGAAAAATAATTCAACACCTGCAAGATGATGCAAAAATGAACAACATAAGATTAATAGGAACCAAGAAGAAAGAAAGAGTCGACACAAATGATATAAAAAGAGTATGATCAGGAGTAGTAGCAGAAAATTTCCTAAATTTGAGAAAACAATTGGACATTCTGCAACTGAAGCATATAGAACTCCAAATAACATCAACCCCATTAAAAACACACCCAGACATATAGTAGTCAAGATCCCAGAAAACCAGCAGAAGAATAATATACTGAAAACTATTTGAGAAAAGAAACAGATCACATTTAAAGGAAAACCCTTCAGAATAATGGCAGATTTCTCTTCACAAACCATGAAGTCAAGAAGAGCATGGAGCAGAGTGATTCAAGTCCTCCATGAAAACAAATTAGAGTTCAGACTGCTATACCTGGCCATACTCTTTTTCAAATATGAGGGAGAAGTGAAATACTTCCATGACAAGGAACAACTAAAGAATTTCAAGATGTCAAAGCCAGCCTTACAAAGTATACTTAAAAAAAAAAAAAAAAAAACATTTCAAAGATTGACCAAAATGATCAAAACTCAAAAACTGAGAACAGAAAGAATCCACCAAATAGGGCAACCAATTAAACACAGGAGAAAAAGGGGTAAACAGTAGTAAGTAACACTCAGGTCAATCATAAGTCAATGCATTTCCATTGTAACCATAAATGTAAATGGATTCAATTCTTCAATTAAAAAAGTAGACTGGCAGAGTGGATAAGGAAGCAAAACCCAACTATATGCTGTATACAAGAAACACTCTTAACTCATAAAGAAACTCATAGGCTAAAAGTTAAAGGATCGAAAACAGTACTACATGCTTCAGCATCTCAGAGAAAACCAGGGGTATCAATCTTGTTTGCAGACAGTCTAAACTTGAAACCAAGATTGGTCAAACAAAATAAAAAAGGCCACTACATACTAGTTAGGGGAAAAATTCAAAACGAAGAAGTGACACTCATAAATATGTATGCACCCAACATGGGAACACCAAGTTATATAAGAGAAATCATAATGGACATGAAAAATGTAATATCCAATACCAAAATCTTAACAGGAAACCTTAACACCCCTTTATCCCCAAAAGATAGATCAAGCAGACAAAAAATTAGCAAAGAAGTAGCAAATGTGAACTGGAACCTGGAACCACCGAACTTAGTGGACATACACAGAGTGTTCTACCCAACAACTTTGGAATACACATTTTTTTCTGCTGTACATGGCACATTTTCTAAAAGAGACCACATGTTAGTCCATAGGTCATGTTTAAGTATATGTAAGAAAACAGAAACAACCTCATGCATACTATCTAACCACAGTGCAATGAAATTGGAAATAAATGACAAAAAAAACTACAAGAATCCCAGAAAAACATGGAAATTAAACAACATCATTCTCAGCAACCAGTGGGTGAGATGAAATTAAACAGTATCTACAATTTAATGAAAATTCAAACACAACTTACCAGAAACAGTTCTGGTAAGCTCATGCACCTATGTTTTAGAGTAATAGTATCACTAAGCTTTTCTTCTGGAGGGCTAAGAATATAAGTTTACAGACCAAAAATTAGAGAAATAGAAGAGCTGCAAGGATAGCCAATATTTTGGTCCTAGCTCTACAAGGTCAGTGAGGACTCAGGACATAAGAGAACCTGTGTTAATTCAGTGGTTTCCCAAATTTTCTGTTCAAGGAGATTAAGGGACCACAGAGGAAAGGGATTGAAGTTATGTAATGTGCCTAAGGTGAGTCACTTAGAGAGAAAACATTCTCTCGGGCTTTCACAGAGAGCAAACTGGTCAAGCAACGGCCATGACTCACCCAGATGGCTGACACTGACAACAGTGCTACAAAGCACTGTACATGGTTCCAAAGTAAATCCTGAGGGGATTTGACTGACCTTGGGAAATACAAAAACTACATGTTTTGTTATACAGGTCTTCCTTTATCTTGCCTCTAACCACCCAGCAGAAAAGTTTAAATATGACGCATAAAACAATAAAGGCAGTTTAGTATGCTGAGCTGTAAAAGGCTCGAATCAACAGCTTCCAACCTTGCTGGTTTCTCCAGTAACCCATTGTGATTATGGAACATTTGTCTATGTATACAACTACCTTCTCTTAGATAAAAAGAAAATAAATCTATTGTACTAATAATCATTAGAAAATGTATCATGTCTTTACCCTGTGCTCTGTATAACTACAATGAGGACAACAATATGAATTTTATCAATTATTTGGGAATATATTACTAATGTGTTCGAAACTGTCCCATTGTAATTTCTTATTAAAATAATAAAGAAAGAAATAGAAAATCCTTAAATCATGATAAATAGTACCAAAATTTATATTATGAGAAAATAATTTTAACTTAGGAATCTAAAATTTTGGAGTCAATTGAGGCTATAAGAGATAAGTGCCTAGACAAAAATGAAGTATAAAAATTCTGCTAAGACGATATAAAAACCTTAGGCAGTTCAATAGCTACCAATGAAATAGAGGCAGTAATAAAAATCACTTCAAATAAGAAAAGCCCAAGAGCCAATGAATTCACTGCAAATTGTATCAGACCTTCATGAAAGACGTAAGACCGTTTCCTCTCAAGCTCTTTGATAGAATCAAAGTGTGAGGGACCATGACAAACACACTGCTAGAACCTAAGCTTTTCTTAATAGCAAACTGGATTCAGTACAAAAAGAAAAACACCAGAGTAATTTCCATAATGAACATATATGCAAAAATCCTCAACAAGGTACTTGTAAGCAAACTGCAGCAAATTATCAAAAACAGAGCATTCATTAAGGCTAAATGTGTTTCATCCCGGGAGTACAAACAGTTCAACATATATAATCAATAAACCAAAACCATTACATAAACAGAAGTAGATATTATTTCTGAGAAGTAGATATTACTCAGACACATGATCATCTCAATAGTTCTAAAAAAACACTTGCACACAATCAAACATCTAATCATAATAAATATCCTGGTGAAAATAGGTATAAGAAGACATTACGTTGAACAAACAAAAGCCCATGTATAACCTACTGTTGACATCCCACTAAATGGAGAAAAAAACTTAAGATTTAAGGTCAAGAAAAAAAGTAAAGACAATATTGCCTATGCTCACCGTTTTTATTTCGTGCCAGAAAATTTAGTAAGAGCATGTAGACTAAAGGAACAAAGAAACGGGATCAAACCAGGAAATGAAGAAGACAAATAATCTTCATTTGCAGATGACGTGATTCTTGACATAATAGGCCCCAAAGCTCCACCCAAATGCCATTGGAACTGATATAAATTATAAAAAATGGCAGAATATAAAGTCAATACACAATATTTAATAGCGTTCCTGCATACCAACAATGAATCCATAGAGAAAGAAATAAGAAAAATAATCTCATTTAAGTTAGGTTTAAAAATTAAATATCTGGGAATTAATCTAATCAAGGCAGTAAGACACCTTTGAATGAAATTATATTGCTCTGAAAAAAGAAGTTGAAAACCACAGTAGAAAATGGAAAAAAGACCCCTCATTTAGGATAGGAAGAAAACAATATTATCAAAATGGTCACATAACCAAAAATGATATATAAGTGTCTTAGTTACTATTTTCTCATTGCTGGGACAAACACCCCACGACCAAAATGAAGAAAAGAAAGGTTTATTTAGCTCACAGTTACTGGACATTTTAATCTTTATTTAGCTGGCTCCAAGGCTGAGAGCCAAATGGCAGAAAACAATCTTTTACGGGCAGTGGGCAAAGGGTAAGAGTGAAAGGAGAGAGTAGCAGCAGCTCAAGCAGCTAACTTCTCTTCCTTTCTTCTAATGAAATACAAATCATCTGCCCCAGGAGAGGTGTAGCACCCACACCCACAAAAATCAATTATAAATTCTAGAAGCTGCCCCATGACGGCATGAGGCTTTGGGGGAGGATACCTGTACACAGGCCATAACAGTAAGTATAATGCGATTCTAAATATTCTCACTTTTTCATTTATTTGTTTGTTTAGCTATGAAAAAACTTGCTGTTTTATAACTTTAATTTTCTTTTTAGCCTTCTTTCTTTTTCCTCTCACCTGTCTCTCTCTGTCTCTCTATCTCTCTGTCTCTGTGTCTCTCTTTCTCTTGGTCTTTCTCTCTGTCTCTCTTCTTCTAAATCTGTATTATACTTAAATCAACTTAATAACTATAAAAATGTATATTGAAGCTTCCAGTGAAATAATGCTAAATTTCCAGATTATCTAAAAAGACCTGGCATTTTTAACAGTATACCTTTTTTTCAATCAATATTTGTGGTAAATTCCTCCATTTATTAACTTATACCAATATATTTCTTGAACACAGTTGCAAAATCTATTCTTATATATTATTTTCATATTTCTGATATAAGCAAGTACATTTATTTCTATTGATTGTATTTATCAACTTTGAAAATTCATTCATTAATTCCAAGTTTTTACCTGTATGAACTTTTGTACTACCTTCATAAGAGTCAAAATTGTTTGAATAATGCTTATATCGTTTATTATCTGCACTTTTGCTGTTTCCCTTTGAATTACTGCACCAAGTAGCCTCTCCAGATGAAATTCTGTTATGGCTATAATTTCTTTAGTCCATCCTTAGAGTTGTGAGGGGAGAATTTCTACTTACTACTGTTGAGCAAAATGTTTGCTAAAAGTGTTTTGCAGATACCCTCTATGATATCAACCTCTTTTATTATGACATAGGTTTCTTTTCTTTTCTTTTCTTTTCTTTTCTTTTCTTTTCTCTTCTCTTTCTTTACTTTTCTCTTTCCTTTCCTTTTCTTTTTGCTTTCTTCTCTTTTTCTTAGATAAGGATTAAGTTTTGCTTAATGCCGTTACTAGCTCTAATGAGAATGACACAGGAAACACCAGCAAATCATCCAGACTATAGGGCATGAGCGGTCTTGGAGTCCTGTCAGTCACATAGATACATTACACATCCACAGAGTAGCTTCTGCAGAGTACCTTCCACCACCAATCAGAGAGCACTATGTTTAATACTTCCTGTACAAGGGTAGCTGGGATATTAATGTGATAGCCTATATCTGGTGTCATAAAGCAGTTATAAAAGTTGATGGACTTCAGCCCTGTGTCCTTATTGCTCATCTTGACTTCTGCCCAGTGTTCAGGATGTATATTTTCTTCAGAGCCCTTTATCTTCTTGAGAATTTCATTTGTGCTTCTTTCCTTTTTATTTTGCACAAAATAAACATTAACCTTTAACACTCATCTATTGCCCCATCCAATTCATTGAACGAGACCACAAGAACCTGGAGGAGACCACTGGCCATCACCTATCTGCCAAGAATGTTTTGTCTTCCATGTTTATGTCATATGGAAACTATAAATGACTATTCTTTACATGTTAAATTAAATTTGTGTTCTTAGCCTTGGTATATTTTCCTTTCTAAATTTAGCAAAATTTAACTTGTGAATTATTTGATTTAAAACATCAACAGTTACATTCACATGGCACAATTACCTATAGTTACAGTTGTCTATAGGCGATCACGTAATCCACCTGAAGATCTCTGATTCTATGTCTCTGTTTCTCTGCTTCTTCTTCTTTCTCCCCTTTCCTCTGTGACATTTGTTGATCACTTTGTGACTGAAAACACTTATTAAATATTTTTACAGATGCCATTCTATATACATTAGTCCCCTTAGTCCCTAGTAGACAAGTACCTGGAGATTACATCACTCTGATGAGCACCCCTTTTCCCTAGCACTAAAATTCTGGCTGCTCTGGTAGCTCTCAGCTGCCTTCATCCATTTAGGGCTGTTCTTGGTAGGATGATTATTCTGTGGCTATAAACTAACCCATAGCAATGTGAATTGAAATAAAATAATATTCAGAATGAGAATATTATTTCTGTGTCATGTAGTAGCTTTTTTCTCACTTCTAAACTTTAATTTCTCCACTGCCAAAACTTCAGTAAGTGTTAGAAAATCAGATATATTTTTCAAATCCAAATTGCAATGATTTGAGAGTCTAGAGGAACTCTAGGAATTCCAGAATGTATTAAACCTTATTATGCCTTATTTCGCTTTTCGTTTGTCTAGGTAAAAGGTAATTTAGTTTTATATTTAAACAACAAAATTACATATATATTCAAAAATATTGTGAAGATTTAATAAAGCTAAAATATGCATTGTGAAGTAATGCCATTCTGACCAAACATTATTAATATGCCTTCAATTTATACTGTATTCAGCTGTGGGTCTCAGAGAACAATAAATTTAACCTATATAGGATGACATGATTTTTATCTTGCAATCGCCATATACTCAGAATACCCAATTAAAAAAATAAGGAAATTCACATTTAATCAAAATTTTAGATGCTAACATTTAACATGAGAATCCTAGCATTTTATCTCATTTTAGTGATTCTTTCTTTAATGTAATTCTGTTTTTACTAAAGACAGCTCCACAATATTAAATCAACTATCAACTTCCTTTAGAGAACAGACACACAGTGCTCTCTCTCTCTCTCTCTTTCTCTCTCTCTCTCTCTCTCTCTCTCTCTCTCACACACACACACACACACACACACACACACACACACACACACACACACACACACACACACACACCTTAAGCCTAGATTCAGGAAATGTCTTAATCTCACCTCTAAACAACTGAGCTCTGAAATAGTTCATTCAAAAGGTCACACTAATTTTGTAACCCTGTCCACTTTCTACGTAATTCAGTTATTAACCTTGGCCACTTAACTGTCAAATGAATGTACTCAAAAAAGAAAAAAAAATAACACTCACTCACAGGGCCTAATGGCTGAGTCATTTTTAGTGACCTCAACTGTTAATCTGTTTCCATGCGCAAGGCTGATTGAATCACTGTACCAAAACCATATTTCAGCCCAGAATAAAATGCTTCATATTAAGTAAGCAGCAGAATAAGGTCAGTCAGTATCTGTACCTTATGAATCAACTGTGTGAACTTCAATTCTATGATCAAGAAAAAATTCCTGTAGTTATGCCATCTTGTTGTGAATTTACAAGGATGAATAGCTACAAAGATACACTTGAGTATTTAGTTTAAATAAGGAACTAAAAGAGACTCCTGAGGGTCTTTACTGTTGATAAATAGAAAGACAGAGTGTCCCTGATGTTGAACTTTTGTGGCTGGTATCCTGTTCTTAGTTCTCCAATATGGAATATTCCAGCTATGGAAAAAATCTGATAAAAGCTGAAATTGGCTAACTTAATTTTTAGAAATTATTATTTAAAAATATATTAATGCTTATACTTTCTTCATCTGGTTTTGAGATGCTTCAATACAGCAAATTTAGCATGGCCAGGTGAGCTAACCTTAAGAACACTCTGCTCCTTAAAAAGATCAGTTCTACTCTGGTGAAAGAGGTCTTATCCTGTGGCTGAAGATTTGAAGACCAAGACTGATCTTCAAAGACCTAGCTGCTTTAACCCTGGAAGGAGAGAGCTGCAACTCTTCATACATTAAGCTCTATTTTTCTATAATACCTAAAGAGATAAAACCACATGTACATTAAGGATAAAAGTTGTCTAAATATCAAGAGATAACTCACTTTCATTTCCTTTTTAATGACTCTTGTAATCACCAATACAAGTTGCATGTATATGAAGAGGATGGAATGGCCACCACACTTCTTTATCTATGAGAGGCAGGATGTGGAAAGGAAAAGGTTGAAACAAAAATTCAGATGTTATATACATGTGCCAACTCTCCACAAGAATAGCAGACACTATGTATTACCAATATGTACTAATAGCTGGGCCTGGTGGCACACGCCTGTAATCCCAGAACTCGGAGGCTTAGGCAGGAGGATCGGTGTGAGTTCGAGACTAGCCTGAGCTACAAAAGTGAGCTCAAGGTCAGCCTGAACTGCATAACAAGACCCTATCTCAAAAAGACAAAAAAATATGTACTAATAAAAACACAAAATTCAATTAAGCTAAGGAGCAACAAAATGAAAGGAAGAGACGTAATACCTGTCTTCAGACATTATAATGGCATTAGAGTGAAGAATCACATGGAAAAGTCTAAGCTACACAGTAATGACTAATACAACTTAATAGTCATGACAAAAATGATAATAACTGATAGAAAACATGATGTTGAGGAACCTAGAGATTGCCTTAAGTTTTATTAGGTGAATTAATCATTCATTACAAATAACTCAGCTGCAACTCACACGTATACTCTCAGCACTCAGGAGTGTTCAATGCCAGTGTGAAATACGTAACAAGACCCTACCTCAAAAACAAAACAAAACCAAACAAGATAAAATAAGATTCAGTGTTTTCAGGGCAATAATCATCAAGCTTGCAACCCGTGAGCATCCTTCAGTAAGTTCTTTGCTGGCTCACACCTCACAGCATCCCCTGCACAGCAGAGCTGATGAGCAGTTGAGCCAATTGCTCCTGTGGTTGGATGGTCCAACCAGGAATAATAATTTTCAGCTGTCTTCACATTTACAGTTCAGATCAGTGATGGTGAGCAGGTTTTTAAAACATGGAGCAATTGTTCTCTAGAAAATTGTTTAGAAGACAATTTTTTTTTTTTTTTTTTTTTTTTGTCTTTTTGAGACAGGGTCTCACTATGCAGTTGAGGCTGGTCCTGAGCTCACTTTTGTAGCCCAGGCTGGTCTTGAACTCACACCAATCCTCCTGCCTCAGGCTCTCAAGTGCTGGGATTACAGGCGTGAGCCACCACGCCCGGCTTAGAAGACAATTTTAGGAAAAAAGTAAAAGAAAGTGATTCTATGGCCAGATCAATAACAATGAATCTGTTTGCAGTGATATCTGAGATGTCATATACTTTTCATCACAAGTATTCAGGGTAATTTCTAAGCAAAGATGTGGAATAACTCAAAGAATTACAGCTGTGTGCCACATAATGAAGTTATGATCTACTGCAGGCTAAATACAAAATGGTGATCATATCAGATAGTAATGAGGCTGGAAATTTCCTATCACCTAGTTATATCATTTCCTTTAGGCTGTGGCTTGATGCATTATTCATATGTATTCAACTGTATTGCTAGTTGTATAAAAATACAGCACACATAATTATATATAATACAGGCATGTTACTGATTTATGCATTTATTGTAGTATTATAAAGTCCAGCCAGATAGTTCAGTGGACTAAAGCATCTACTTAGGCAGAGCACAGTGGCTGGGGTTCTATCTCTGGTGTGCTGTGCTGGCCCTGCCCGCAGTGCACACTGAAATGGAGATTGAGGATGGGGGTGGTGGCGTGCACCTGTAATACCAGCTTTAGGTAGAGGCTTAACACAGGCAAATCATTACGAATCTGATCTATATAATATATACTATATCTATATAATATATAACTTAAAAGTCCAAAGGAAAAATTTCATTATCGTTGTCTGAATGCACTACTTCTTAAGAATAGCTTTAGAAAGTCATTTGTAATTCATTAGTACATTCTACCTGTTTCATTGTCTTAGTATTTACATCCATGTCAAATATTTTGGCTTCCTTTTTTGTTCTTGTTTCTTTGGAAAGTATACCGAATTCTTTTTTTTTTTTTTTTTTTGGTGGTCCCAGGGATGGAACTCAGGACCTTGAACTTGCCAGGCAAGCACTTATTCCACTGAGCTATCTCCTTGGCCCTTAAATTTTTCACTGTAAATGAGTCAGTGGCACACATCTGCATTTGCTGAACACTCAGGGATGCTTTTAGGAAGGATCTGGAAGAAGCAACACTTGCTAGAGATGAGTTTAAGAAAATCTATAAGTTTGCAGATACATGCCAATTTTGACACCCCCCCCCCATGGACTCTACTTCTCCAACACCACTTAGATGAAAACATCACTTTGCCTTCTTTTTAGGAAATATTTGTAACGAAATAAAAACATTGATAAGTACCTAGTAGGCACCTCTCTGGCACTTGAACTGGAAGGGTATCTCCTTTTGACATCACAGCATTCTGAAATGAACATAATGTTGTTATATCCCAAAATAAAACACATTTTCTTTACACCAACTCTACAATTTTAACTGTAAAGTTTTCCAAGGCTTTCTTTCGTACAAAATCTGTCATGGTTTTAAAAATGAATTACTCTTGTGAGCTAAAACCAGGTTCAGGAACAAAGTGTGCTTTTAATGATTTGTTTCATAATACATAAAATCTAGTGTAAAGATAATTCTTACTGCAGCTTAAAATTAAGAGCCTTCATTAAAGAAAATCTTTGCAGTAATTAAGCTGGGCAGGCATCACTACTTAATTATAGGAAAAGTAGAAGGCATTGTAGTAGCCAGGAAATGAATAACATAAATATTTAACCATCACTGTAATTTCTTATGCAAGAAATGAAGATGTTTTCTGAACACATGCTCATTTAGTGTGTGATCTTCAAAACCCTTCTTTTGGCATGAAGATGTCTTCTGCCTAATTCTAGACTTTTGTCATTATTATGTGCTATTATTGTACTAAGAGCAACAAGATATTAAATATTTCTTCCGTATAAATTTTGTATGTATTAAACAAGGGTGTGTGTGTGTGTGTGTGTGTGTGTGTGTGTGTAGCTTCAAAAACGAAATACTGTTATCATTAAAGCTGATAGTTTCAACTTTTTCTTCAATTATGGCATTGTTGATAAACTGAGCTGAACTTGGAGTAGAAAAAATAGTGACTCAGAAGAGTATGCTAGTATGTATCAAAATTCCTTCATGACCACATTTAGTCTTTCCTCATTGATGGGGTGCTAAGCATCAACAGGTGGTAGCTACATATTTCCATGTTAGCATGTTCTACCCCTACAATTTACATGACGATGTGTATAAATGATATATTTCATACTTTTTATTATATACTTTCACAGCTCTATTCATTTATTAAATAGTTTTATACTGGCTGTTGTCCAAAATTTCATCCTGAATACAGCTACTAGAAGCAGTTTTGGTCAAGCCAAGTGATCGTTAGTGCCCGTGCTCAATAAAAGCTTGTGGGGAACTCACATTTTAAATACCATAGATTCGAAGTTCATCACAGTTGAAAAAGCATACAAAAAAAAAAGAACGCTGTCAGAGTCAAAAGGGCTGATATTGCATCGCCTCTTTTTAGCTGTATGCCTCGGGTGGAATACTTAACTGTAGTTTTTTTTTTTTTTTTTTTTTTTATCTTTTGAAAGGTCAGTATAGTATTTTGATCTTGATGTAGATGTTAAGTGCTTGGAGGAAAGTATTTTGATAAAAGCATTTGGCATATAATGAGGACTTCATAATTAAATTATTTCTGGGCAAAGACTAGATCCTAGCATAAAGCAAAAGGTGTCTACTGTAGCCTGAATTGGATGACAAGGAACGAACTTACCTTTTTTACCTTGGCCATGTGACTACTATTTATTCAAGTAGAGATTTTTCTTTAAATTAAAAACATGGTATTCTCTGGCACAAGTACAGTTGTTTTCATTTATATAAAGAGAGAAACTTCCTCTAGTCACTCTTTATTACTAGCCTGGGCAAAGGTAATGCGTTTATCACCCAGAAGAAATCCTGAGTACCTAGGTGTGTCCTGGGTTTGGGACTAGGTCCTCTCACTGAAGCACTGTGGGCAGGAAGACTTCTGCATTTTCTGTCTTGTTTAGGAAATGTCAATAGAGTCTTAAGCAACTAATTGGAGTGAACACATTGCCTTTACACCTCAGGATAGCTTTGTATTCCATCTACACTTCTCAGAGAATCTATGGTGGCTTCTGTTCTTTGTTGGTCCACATTTGTCGGCTGCTTAATTTCTGTAGAAATATATTCACCCAGATCCTTGCTAATTCAAACTCTTTCTTAGGTGTACATGCAGAGAAATGTATGATGTTTTCCCAGCAGGAGGGTTCAAGTCCCCGAGACAACCAAGCAGTCTCTGAAAAGCTACAGTTCCCTTCCACTTTCCCCATCTGCTCTATACAGTTGGGTTCTGAAAATATAAACTTAACAAATAAACCAAGGGGAAGCACTCTTTTTTCGGTTTTTAATGCTGTGTCTTCAAATTCTTATATTAGCTTAAAAGGTTAAACATTTTAGAGCCATTGGTAGCTCTACAAATTGAGGTCTCAGAATACACTGCAGCATCCAAAAGGTCCTGATGCTTATTAAATCTTCCCAGCAATTAAACTTCTCTCACAATTTCCATTTTCTTGTTCACTGAATTCATTAAAAAAAATTCCTAGCTTCTACTTAAAATGTTTCTAATTGTCCCTGTCCCTGGGCTTCTCAGCTTTGTCAATGACAGTCTCTGAAGGAAAAGCATTCCCGGGAGATGGAAGAGAAGGCTGTGGCCGATCTCCAGCAGCTGATATGGCATCTTCTAGAAATCCCATGTCTTCATTTATAATTATAACCAATGCAATATCTAACCTAACAATAACTGTTTCAATATAGTGTTTAATATATTAAAGTACTAAATAAATCATTTCAATGAATGTCTCCCAAATCTCTGAGAAATCTGACTATTTTGGAAGATATTTCCTAAAGCTCCCAAGCAGATATCTGTCTTTTAGCACCCTGTGCCTTGTCACATTCATGAACTCACTTTGAGCAGTAAAAGTCACAAGCTTTTGGAGTCTAAAGGCAGAAGCATGAATGATGTTGTTCATGCTGACTACTTCCTCCATGACACCAATAACGTCATATCAAAAAATCTTATATCTTAATCTTTTTTGAGACATGGAATGGAATGTAGGTCGATCAGTCTTCTCAAGGACTTGCATAAGCACTTGAAACATTTTCTTTTTAAGTACTTCTGTCATGAAAGGGACCAGATTGATGGAAGATGACTTAATTTCTGCACTTTGGACAAATGTTTAAAGATCATTTCTCTGAACGTATTAATTAATTAATTAATTAATTAATTAATTTAGTCTTTTTGAGACAGGGTCTCACTATGCAGTTCAGGCTGGCCCTGAGCTCACTTTTGTAGCCCAGGCTGGTCTCGAACCTGCACCGATCCTCCTGCCTGAGCCTCCCAAGTGCTGGGATTACAGGCGTGCGCCACCATGCCTGGCTTCTGAACAGTATTTAAAGCTCACAAATTTATGGGTAAGTGCTAGTGGGTTTTGAAGTATTTGCAAATTTTAAAATAATTCAAGAGATAAGCATGTTGTGATGGAGGCAAGAAGACATATTGACCATGGCTGGCTATACTGTAGGAGAAAAATGATTAGCCACACCTTAATGGTCTGGGGGAGAATAAGTCTAAAGGTCACTGAAAGGCACAATACTCAAGCTTTGCCAATTATTAGCTTGTGATTTGAGACAAATTTTATATCTTCAAGTTTCCATCACATATTCATAAATTTCCAGTGATAAAAACCTTTCATATTCTCTTTAAAGACTATTAAGAGGGTGAAGTGGCATGTTTATATTTCTTCCCAGGTCTAAAACATAATTGCATGAAGTGACATCTCTGTGATCCTTTGTTAATAGAGAAGCGTGGAGTTATTGATTAAATAATAAACTTCTGAATTATTTGTCACTGCTTTCTCTAGAAGAACAAAGTAATCAGTAAGATAAATAATTTCTTGGATTCAACTCCATGTGCTCTACTCACAAACTTTTGGCCTTATGACAGTGTCCTTACATTCATCAGGCCGTAGTTTCATTTTATAGAAATGGAACTTCTAATGAGAATATGTAGCATGTGATGATCTGTCAAGCTTGTAGAGTGGTCACATGATTTTCAGAGACTGACATAGAAAAATTTTACTAAGCAGACATTGTTTACCACTGAACTGCGATAATAACAGTCATAGTAAAATGACATGTATGTTATTGAGCCACAAAGAACTTTTATCTTTACAATAATAAATTAGGATCTTTCTCTTTGAAAAAAAGACAATTAAATGCTATTTTCATAATCCCACAATGGTAAGGCCTCAGGGAAAGAACTAAGCTATCATAATGAGTATGGGATAAACAGTGTTCTAGATAAAACAGTGGAGCTGTAAAAGTATATATCTTCAGTATATTAGAGGGACAATATTTAATATAAAATAAGTGCAGAAACCAGCACACAGAGCTTGTATTTGAGCAAAACTCAGTGCAGTGCAGGCTTGGAGCCTTGACTCTACTCTTCACCTCAATAAAACAGTAACTTACTACATTACCACCAGCATTAAAACCTGCATATATAAAATACAGTACTATAAAAACCTAGGGAAGAAAAGTCTTCCTTTAATTTCCACCCCCTTTAGTCACTGAAAGGAATCTATGAGGGTAATTAAGCTAACTTTCCTTATGCTGAATTCCATGTCGTGCTTGTCTGACTTAACTACCTAGGGTCTCGTAACAACACCTGAAACTTTGAGTTAAATTTCAGTCATTTCTTACAGGTTTGCTAAAATCCTTACTTTTAAATGGAACAAGAAAAATGACGTTTTCCCCCAGTATCTCAGCAAAGCTTTCCCCTTGCCCGTGAATTTCTATAACTGGTTTAAATTATCAAGTGGACCATCTCTTTCCACATTCTGTTGTGAGTGAATAGTTGGTAGCTGTTTTTAAGGAGAAAGAGATTGAGCTGCATTTCAGAGCTTCACTTGGAAAACCCTTCTTGGAAGTGTGGGTGACACCATGTTCCTATTTCCCCAGGGTAAGGACAACTTCAACTCTACAATATTAGTGATCTTTGTGAGGAAAGTGGCTGCACTTTAGTGAACATAATACCATTTTATTTATCTAAAAGTTAACATTAACTTTTTATACCAGCTGTGAGGCATAAGCTGTGGAAAGTATATCATAAAGTAATAAAAAAATCCTGTTTGTAAGTGTGTCTTCCCCTCCCTAAAAGAAAGTTGTCCTGTTTCCATAACTCACCTTCTAGCTACGAGTAGTCATTCACTTTGATTAAAGGTATTAACATATTATAAAAGTCATAAAGCCAAATCCTATGAAATATTAACCTGCTTTCAAGTGGTAATCCCTTTCACAGATGTCGCTGGATGAGTTCATGTTTTTCACTGTTATGGCCTTATTTTCCCAGAAATAAATCTCCCACATCACAAGCTGCTATTACAAGTAGGAAATATACAGCACTGAGAAGGTGCCAGCTCCATCTTGATTATTCTATTTCTGATTTATTTTAATTTTCTTGTATGTAGTAACTGTGGTCCTAAATTTGCCACATCCTCTGAGACACTTTTAATTTTAATATGCCAAAATGTCTTATGTGCTCTAAAAGCACGTGCCTTAGAAAAGAACATGCTGACTTCAACTGAAAGTCTTGAAATTTCTTAAAAGCCTCAGCTGAAAATTCCCTTTCACATCTCACTCGGAGAGACTGGCTTTACACAGTGCATTTCTTGGCTTTTTTGCTTATTTTTCTTTTAATGAAGTAATTATTCTGTGTACCTCCTGTGACCTTATAACTCAGGGTATCCACCTCTGAATGCCCTTAGCTTTTCCCTTTCACATTGTAGCAGACTGCATGCACGTGGGAGTGCAATCCTGTACCACCGCCCTTTTCCAATACTGTGTTTACAGTAAAGGTCATCAGTTACCAGATGATTTCCCAATTTTCTCTGAAAACAAGAAACAGCAAAACAAAAGCTCCTAGCAATGTGAAAGTATCTACCAGGAGCCAGAAAGTTTTGAAACACTGATGGGATTCCAGCAAGTCTCTTACATGATTAAGCTTTAGATTTTGTTGATTTATATCAATTTGCCCACTAAATGGATGTGTATGCTTTCAAGCTTGAAGTGGCATCTACTAAAAGTTTAATGGCAAAAGGACCTGCATGAATAGATTATTAACCAGGTGACATTCTAAAACTAAGTCAAAAATAATTACACATCACTATTCAACAACACTAAGTAATGCTTTGACTCACATAATTCTTTTCTACATTCTGGTCATGAACTGAATTGCTCTCACAGTGAACCAAATTCCTCCATGAGGTTCAACATCACCAGGTGCAGAGTTCAGGAACAAAAAGTAAAATTGTGCTGAGTGTTTCTGTCCCTGAAATGGACCATTTTCCAACAGAAGCATTGGTGAAATAAGGTTCCATTCATTGACAATTGAGGAGTTCTTATTTTATCCCATGTAGATCAACTTGCTTTTTGTATAAAATTTTATAATTGCTATAAATGTATAGAATGGTAGAGCAATATCTCTGGGGGCGTGCATGCTCTTGAAGAAGAAGATGTTGAAACCCTGGCCCTTTCTTCATCTTTTGCTTGTTTCTTCTACTGTGTGCTTTCACCATGATGTGTTGCTCTAAGACAAGTGCCAAGGAAATGAGGAAGATATGAAATAAACATTTTCAGTCTATAAGTTTTTATTTTTTATTTTTATTTTTATTTTTATTTTTTTGTCTTTTTGAGACAGGGTCTCACTATGCAGTTCAGGCTGGCCTTGAGCTCACTTTTGTAGCCCAGGCTGGTGTCGAACTCACAGCGATCCTCCTGCCCCAGCCTCCTGAGTGCTGGGATTACAGGCGTGCGCCACCATGCCCGGCAGTCTATAAGTTGACTACTTCAGATATTTGTATTTGGTATCCTAATGGGAAGAGACACATGATAGTACCACTTGGAAGAGCAAATAGACTAGTGCCCAGAGGTTTAGGTTCCTAGCCCCGAAGTCACAAAATGAAACCGTGTCACCAAGAGAGGTAGGCACTGCCTCAGATATGAGGTGAACGCTGTCCCTTCTGGAAGTTCTGCCAAGGGACCCCCACCATAGAGGGTGGCTGTGGGACCACGTATCTAGCCAATCAAATAGATATGCTGACCAGTTACTTTTTTTTCTATAAAACTCAGAACTAAAATAAATTCCATGTGAGTTCAGCTAAATTTGGGAGCCAAACTGCTATTCAAACAATCTTGGACAGTGTGTGAGACATGTTTCATTTTCTAGCCCTTATAGTGAGGGCATACATTCTAGGTATGACCTGGAGGCCTCAGAAGGACCTCATGCCCTCCCTCCTCAGCACTGATGCCTCCCTGTCCTTCTTCCTCTGCCTCCACTTCTGCTTTCTTGTCTCTATTTTTGAGATTTGTATTCTCAGAGTCTCTTTTTCCTGTCCCAATTTCTCTTGATGTTTGTGTCTATTCTTTTAACATTTTACATTTGACACTACCAATGTTCTTTCAAAAGCTGCTCATAAAACAAAAGATTTTTGTAATGCTTATTGATAACTGCTTTTTTTTCATTTGAACAATGAGTCGATGGGTTCTCTTACTTTAAGGAAGCATTCCAACAAAGTTATCATTTTTACAGTGATCTGAATGTGAGGCCTGAGGGTGACAAAGTGAAGAGCATGGGGTTAGGGGAAAGAGAGCCTGAACTGCTTCTTTCTAACCCTGCCAGGTACTGGTCTCTAGTTCTCTGAACCTTAGTTCCTCCACCTGGTTCACAGAGATAACCATACCTACCTCTGAGGGGTGTCCCAAAGATTTACACTACAATCCCTTTGAAGCACTCATCAAATTGTAGGTTTCAGGAACACTAAGGGATATTTTTGACTGATTCTTTACATTTCTTCTCACTCTGTGATAGCCCCTCCATACACAAAGTGAGCTTACTCCTCAGCCTCACTTGTGTGCCTCCTTCTCTTTATTTGTCTAAGTATCAAGGAAAAAATCGTGGCACCTGATTTTCCATTGCATAACACATATAGAGTAATGGTTGTGATAACAGTACAGTCTTTTAGGGAAAGGCCCTTGGGCTTCCGGAAGGCAGCATAGTATTTCAATAGGTGGAAGTCTTTGCTCTAGAGGTGGGGCAATTGGTATATTCTTCACCCAAGATACTGCATACAAATCCAGGCATGATTTTATGAAGAAGACACAATAAGCACAGATATAAGGCATGTACTTCAACAATCCTCCTGTGTGCGCATGTGTGCATTCATAGGCAAATGCTAATAATGTATCTGCCATTTTAATGAATTTACAGCTGAATGCTTCAAATACATTAGGGTTCTGTTACAGAAATAATAAAGAAATCTGCATTATTTTTCTTTAACTGCTAAAAACTTCAGGAATAAGTATATGAACTACAGCTCATTTAGGCCCTGTGCTCTTTTCATCTATACCTTCGTTCTGTCCCTTTTAGGATCACTGTGATTTGTGAAAATCAGTCACTTGAGAATACCTCTATTTTGCAATCTGAGGTCCCAAGCTCAGGTAACTTTTTTTTTTTTTTAATGGTCAGGCAGTTGTATCGTAGCACAACACAGGGAAAAGTGTCATTTATTAGCTAAGCTTCAAATTATTGTGTGAGTTTTGAATTGTTTTAATGTTTATATATTAATAACAAGAGCTTTTTAATTGTTTCCAAAATCAGAAGTTGTGCACTGTTAAGTTCTTGGACAAATTCTACTAGAAGAGCTCAGGATATTTTGTTCTCTGGCAGAATTTGTTTATTTTTAGTGGGTCTTTAATACCAGTGTCAGAGCCGGGCGTGGTGGCGCACGCCTGTAATCCCAGCACTTGGGAGGCTGAGGCAGGAGGATCGGTGCAAGTTCAAGACCAGCCTGGGCTACAAAAGTGAGCTCAAGGCCAGCCTGAGCTGCATAGTGAGACCCTGTCTCAAAAAGACAAAAAAAAAAAAAAAAAAAAAAAAAAAAAAAAAAAAAAAAAAAAAAAAAAAAAAAAAAAAAAAAAAAAAAAAAAAAAAAAAAAAAAAAAAAAAAAAAAAAAAAAAAAAAAAAAAAAAAAA
>PVJA010031385.1:0-24970 GCA_004027025.1 Myocastor coypus
AAAAAAAAAAAAAAAAAAAAAAAAAAAAAAAAAAAAAAAAAAAAAAAAAAAAAACTTGGAAATCACACACCTGAAATTTCTGAAATAATAGCAACTGGAGTAAAGAAACAAATCCATCAGAGTACAGAAGAAATAAAATCAAAAGTAATCTTCCAGACCAAAAAAGAAATGACAATAATTGTGAAAGAATTGCTCAGCACAGCCAAAGAAGACATAGATAAAATAAAATAGATCATAGAAAAAATGATGGAAACAGTGAATAAATAATACAGGAAAGAATTAGAAAGCAGGAAACAGATTCTAACAGATATCCAGGAAATTAAGAACATCGTGGGCTGGCCCCAAACTCAGCAGATCAAAGCCCCTGCAAGCAGGTGCAGGGACCGGGGCTTTGATCCCTGGGCCTCTATGATGGCCCCGCCCCTCGGGGCCCACTGAGACAGCAATTGAGAATGGATGTGGTGGCATGCCTGTAATCCCTGCTCTTGGGAGGCTGTAAACAGGCAAGTCACTAAGAGCCCAATCTAGTAGTGAGACCTTGAACACCCTGTACACCCTTCCCTAAAACTACAAAAACAAAACAAAACAAACAAACAAAAATTCCATTGAAAGCTGGCAGAACTACTTGAATGAAAGTGGCGCGGACATTCAGACTTCAAAGACAGTTGTTCAGCTAATGAACATGAAAGAGAAGAGCTCTTAAAACTATCAAGGAACTAGGAAATAACAATTCAGCAGCTACAAGATGATACAAAGAAAAATAATATCAGAATAATAGGTTTAAGTGAAGAAACAGGAGACAACACAAATCACATAAAGAATATTTGCAGAAGTACTAGCAGAAAACTTTCCAAGCATGAGAAAAGAACTTAAAATATAGTAAACAAGGCCTATAGCATTCTAAACAGCGATAATCACAATAAATCTACACCTAGACATATAATAATCAAGATCTCAGAAGTTCAGCAAAAGAATAGAGTATTAAAAGTTGCTAGAGATGGGGCCCAGAGGGATGGATGGCTCAGTGGTCTAAAGCACCTGCTTGGGGAAGCTTGGGTGGCTTCAGGGACCACGGTTCGATCCCCGGCACCACATGCTGCGCCAGCCCTGCCCTCGGCTGAGCCGGCCATAAAAATGAGTGAATAAACAAATAAAGGCTCTGAAACAAGAAAAAAATAAATAAATAAAAAATAAATATAAAAAAAAAAAAAGTTGCTAGAGAGAAGAATCAGATCGCCTACAATGGAAATCCCATCAGAATCATGGAAGATTTCTCAACACGTCATCAAATCAATGAGAGCCTGGAGTGAAGTATTTTGGGTCCTGAAAGAAAATAACTTCCAGCTCAGATTGACGTACCCTGCAAAACTATCAAATTCAAGGGCAAGATAAGATCCTTCCATGACAACTACTGAAGAAATTCATGACCACTGATACAGAACCTATAGCACGAAAATGACATGACAAAGATAAGTCAGTAAATATCAGTTATAACCATCAACATACACAGCCTCAATTCATCAACCAAAAGAAACAGACTAGCTGAGTGCATTAAGAAACAAAATATAATTCTATGCTGTATACCAAAAAAAAAAAATAAATAAAATTTTAACTTGAAAGTCACACACTAAAAGAATGGAAAACAATTCTCCATGCCACAGGAAATCAGAAAAAAGCAGGGTAGCTATTCTGGTTGATGACAGCATTAACTTCAACCCAAAAATCATTCAAGGAGATAAAGAAGGTCAGTATATACTTGTTAAAGGAAAACGGTAAGAGGAAAAGATAACAGCTATAAATATATATGTACCCAATGTAGGAGCACACACCTACGTAAGGCAAGTTTTAACACCTGAAAAATGAAATGAGCAATAACACAATTGTAATGCTGGGGTTCAATCCCTGGCACACCAGGTGAGCCCTGCCCCAGTGCATGTTGAGACTGGGTATGGTAGTATGTGCCTGTCATTCCAGTGCTTGGAAGGCTGAAAATAAGAGAATCAGTATGGTCTTATCTGTGTAGTAAAACTCTGTAGACCTTGTATTAAATACGTTAAACACACACACACACACACACAAACAATTATAATGGGACACTTTAACACGCCACTGTCACAAAGAGATCAACTAGGCAAAATATCAGCACTAAACTAAACTTGTAAAGAAATCAACTTGGTAGACCTTTACAGTATTTCACTCAGCAACAACAGAATACACACAGCCGCACATGGGATGTTCTCCAAAAGAGATCACATGTTAGCACACAAAATATTCTTAAATAAGTGCAAAGGAATTGGAGTTATCCTACACATACCATCAGACCACAGCACAATGAAACTGTAAATTATTGACAAAAAAAAAAAAAAAACTACAAAAACGTGATAAGCACATGGAAATTAAATAAAAACTTCCTAAACAACCAGTGGGTCACAGAAGAAATTCAAGAAGTTAAAAACTATTTATACTCAAATGAAAATGCTGATGCAACCTATAGAAATCTGTGAGATATGATGAAAGCTGTTTAAAGTGGAAAATTTATAGCAGTAAATTCACACATAAGGAAAACATTACAAGACCAAATAAATGATCTTATGCTGCACCTCAAGCTACCAGAAAAAGAAAAGGAAGTCAAGCCCAAAGCCCAGAGAAGGCAGGAAATTAAAAAGATTAGAGCAGAAATTAATGCAATGGAGATGAAGAAAACAATACAAAGAATAAGTGAATCAAAGTGTTGGTTTTCGGAAAGCATAATATTGATAAATACCTAACCTACCTAATCAAAAAAAGGAAAGAAAAAATCCAAATTCGTGCAATAAGGAATGAAAAGGGTGAAATCACTACAGACCCAAGTTCAATTCAGATCATCAATACCTACTTCCAAATCTTTACTCTCACAGTATGAAAAACAGAGGGAATGGACAGATTCCCAGATACATATGAAATGCCAAAGCTGAGTCACAAAAATATACAAAACTCCAAATAACCCAATACAAGAAATGAAATAATAATAATAGAAACCTACCAACAGAGAAGAGCCTGGGTACTGACAGATGCACAGCAGAATTCTACAAGAAATTTAGAGATTTAATGCCAATTTTTCTCAGACTCTTCAATGAAGTTAAAAGGGAAGCAATTCTCCCAAACTCATTCCTGGAGGTAAATTTTACTCCAAAACCAGAACCAGATCCAACTAAAAAACAGAACTGTAAGTCAGTCTCTCTAATGAATATAGATGTGAAAGTCCTCAATAAAATCCTAGCAAACAGATGCAGCAAATCATCAATAGATTATACAACAGCATCAAATGGAATTCCTTCCAGGAATTCAGGGATGGTTCAACATAATGAATCCATAACTGTAATATGCCACATCAATAGAGCCAAGAATAAAAATACATGATCATCTCAGGCACTTTCTTTCCTGTCCTGGTCACCACAGCAATTACTGAACTTACATGATCTCCTTTAATTCTTACAAATCTCTGGAAAGTAGATTGAGTTTTTATTCCCATTAGTCATGCACATCTAAATCTTTCGATAGTGTGGCCAACTTAGATAGTCACACAGTTGATAAAGGACAGAGCTGAATAAGTCTGAGGCTTCCTAGTGCCTTGAAGGAATGGATGCCAATAAAGTTGAACTCTACGGAGAATTCAGGTGTGATGGTTTTGTCATAGGGAGTATAAGAATGACTGTTTTCCCCTGCTCAGAACTCTTCCTTGCCTCCCCAGTGTCCCCCAAGTAATATCTGAACTCTTTAATTATTGTGCAAAGGCCTTTAGATGTGACTTCGGCCACCTCTCCACCTCGATTCTCTCTACTGATTGCCCTGTCCTTTAGGCAAGAGCTAAATTTGAACAAAATCCTCACAGAAATCCACAAACTGAAAAACTCAGCTGTTTGCACTGCAATTCTGCATGTATTTTGTGTATTTTTCAACTCTTTTGCCAAATACATTGTAAACATCTAAAGGCAAAGAACATAGCTTCACTCAGTGAACTATAGGCCCCATGAGGCAAAGTGTTTGGTGTTCTCTGTGGAAAACTGTGACACTGTTTGCCACAGAGGAAATGATAGTTGCTGTGTTAGTTAGTTTTCTGTTATTATGACAAAATACCTAAGAAAAACAACTTGGAGGAGTGCGTTATCTTGGCTCACAGTTTCAGAGGGCTTAGCTCATGGTAACTTGGTTCCCTTGTTCTTGGTCCATAGGGAAGCACAACACCATGCCAGGGACTTTGGAGGGAACCAAGTGGCTCACCTGATGACAGACAGGAGGCAAAAAGAGAGGAAGAGAGCCTGAGAAAAAAGGATATGGCCCAACCATATTCTCTTAATAGGCCCATTCAGCTGATGACCTCATCAGTGAATCAGTCTACTTGGTGAAGTTGGAATGTTCATGAGCCAATCCATTTCCAACGTTCATATGCTGGCAACCAAGCCTTCAACACTGAATACAGTAGGTGAGAGAGGCCCCTAACCTGCCTTGCAAGACCTGGTAGGGCATCCGTGGAGGAAGCATGACTCAGCCAAGACTTAAAGGATGTAAAAGGATTGGTCAAGTAACAGTGGGTAAAGCTTAGACACAAGGGCAGAGGGGTGCTTCAGGCTGAAGAAATAGCACACAGCAAAACTGGAGACCAGCAAGAGCTTAGCTGGCAGCAAAGACTGAAAGAAGTTCCATAAAGTGGGAAGAGCTAGGTAAGCCCAGGGAAGTGTGAGGTGACAAAGCTGGAAAGCAGGAGAGGGCAGAGGGCTGAAGGTGTTCTTCAGTCAGAGTGTGGACTTCAGCCAAGATACAGGGCACACTTTTAATACTCAGATACCTCACAGAAGCAGGAGGAGCAGCTCAGCATTTGGACAATCACCATGTTCTGTACTTACTTTATATTTTCAGTGTACTAATAAATACTATTTATGGTATGAGAATTGAAGGACACAGGTCCTTAGCTAGGCTGGATATCTCAAGAAAGGTTAAATGTGTTGTTTTGCCTCAGCTCTAAAAGCAGAGGTCAGGAATTTGCATTGGTACCTACAGAAGAAATTCCCTGCAAGAGCCAGGAAAAAGTACCAGGAAGTGCCATATCTGCCTTAAATGTGCCATATTGACCTGGAGGTGAAAACAGGTGAAACCCCCTGTGCTTAGATTTTAATAGCAAATTTGCAGGGGTCTGGGGAGAGCTCTGAAGATTCTGGCTTCAAGAACCCAGAAGAATGGCTGCACTAGAAGAGGCCCCTGACCTCCTTTCTGAGGAAGAAGTAGAGGGTTGTGGACATAGTAGGGAGTCTTCAGGGCTTCTACAGTTAATGAAGCCTAAGCATTGTTCCAAGGACTTGATAAATTTATCAGCTCAGTTAATTCTAACACAAACTCTGTGATAGAGTGACCTTCATTAAAAGCATTCTCCACATAGAGAAACTAATGCACAAGGAGGCTAAATAACTTGCCCAGGGCACTAAGCAGCAATGCTGGAATCCAAAGCTTACAGCTCCAGAGCCAACTATGCCCTTCTACTTCCATCCCAGGTTGCAGCCTGGGCAGCGGCTCCATGGGAAGTGAAGACTTTGCCACGTCGTTCATCCTTGTCATCATCCCAGACTTGATCCACCCACCCCAACCCCAGTTTTGGTCCTGAATCTCCCACTCAGTGGCAGTAGAAGATGCTGCTCTGATCTCTGTGATTTGGGAAGTGGAGCTCAGGTCCCACACTCTGGGTACAAAACACACAGTACAAGCCAAGATGAAGGAAGAGGTAGACACTCCCTGGTTGTACTGGTTTTTAATGCCTTATTCCCCCGTTTCCTCCAGGATCACTGTTCAGATGTTAGCTCCTCATGGAAGGCTTAACTGTTCATCTAAAGTACGTACACTATATCATTCCCTGATTCTGCTTTATCTTTCTTCACAATACTACTCATCAGTTACACTTAAGTAGTCTTTTTCCTTAGTTATTGTCTGTCTCCATTACTGGGATATAATACATATTGTATGAAGTATTATATAAATCCTGTCACGGCAGTGCCTTGTTCTCTTATTGCTGCAGTCCTAGTTCCTAGGACTGTCTGGATACAAAAGAGCACCACCAAGGAATATATTTCCAATTAACTAAAAAATTGAAGGGCAAGTAAAATTATTATTGACAACTCCCAAACCCTCCCTCACCCCTCTGAGGTCTATTTTTCTTAGGAAACTCAAGTTCTTTCCATTTCAATTCTTCTTCTTCCACTCAAATACAAGTCCTATTCTGCAAGAAGAACCAAGACCCTACCTGGAATTCTTACCTCCCCTCCATTCTCTGAGTCTACCATGCCTTACTCAGATTTGCTTCCCTCTGTGTAACGGAAAGATGTGTATGTGTGTGTGCGTGTGTGCTTGTGTGTGTGTGTGTGTGTGTGTGTGTGTGTGTGTGTGTGTGTTGGCCTGAATCATTTCTCAGTGATGTCACGCACAACTGACTGAACCCATCACTGATTTCCCTCCCTCACAGAAGTGAGCCATGTCATTCTGCAGCACAGCCTGGGTCAGTAAACTTTTTTCCTTGGAGTTCTATCCAGCCATAGTTGGAAGTTTGTGTAAAGCTTAATGAGAGAGACAAGGAGAAGACATAGAAGAGTCTAAGCCCAAAGAGAAAAAACTCAAAACAAAACAATGTAAGATTTACCAGTGACCAGACTCTCTTTCCTGAGGTGAGAGAATGGGGATGCTCCTGCTTTGCCCCGTGCCTGCATTAAAATTCAGCTTTCTGTCAACTGCCTTCCTGATGCCTTCATCCCAAACAAAATCACAGAAGGCAGAGCAGAGTGAGAAACACTGGCTAGCTGAAATTTGGCCAGATGAGGAATCCAGTGCAAAACATTCTGAGAGAAGGAAGGTATGCTCTTCAGTTTGCCATACTGAGTTTGTCGTTCAGTTTGACATTCAGAATGTCCTTCTGTTATTCTCAGAAGTACAACAAATTTGGTACACTTGAAATGACATCAAGGAGTTACTCTCATGTGAGGAATGCAATGAGATGCACCCTAGATGCATACCAATAGAAGAAACCAATTTGAAGATGTTTCTTTAAGAACACTTAACACAGAGGTGTTCAGAAAACAAAGTCACTGCTTAGGCAGGCACAGGCATGGGGTTCGATCCCTGGTGTGCTCGCTGCCCCTGGAGCACGCTGAGACAGCAGTTGAGACTGGGTGTGGTGGTGCACACCTGTAATCCCAGCCGCCTGGGAGGCTGAAAACAGGAGAATCGCTATGAGTCCGATCTGTGTAGCCAGATGCTGTAGACCTTGTACTAAATACATTTTCTTTAAAAGCATAGTCAATAGTCAACACCAAAACTAAGTAATTATCAAGAGCGCATGCTTTTACTGGGTTTATGTGAATTACTGACTCTTTTACACAGATAAGTTTTAATGAGTATAGTTTACTTCTATTTGGAACATTTTGGACATGAAATAATTATGTGTTTAAATCATTTTAAATTCTCGTATACTTGAAGAAAAGATGTTGTCTTATTTAGATGCAATACATATATGTATCAAATCAGCAAAATGCATGTACTTGTTATGTATCACAAATAAGTGTTTTACAATTTTTTCTTCATCTACAAGATTCCCTTTCTCTCCATAATAAATTTTTATTACTAACAAAGATATTTACTGAACAGCATGCTACCTTCATCTTGGACTGCAAACTGTTCCAATCAATATGCTATGGAAGTCTCAATTATTACAAAAGTCTCTTTACACATTAGGCTCTCATAATTTAAACCTCAAAACATTTTATGTCAGTTCACTTTATTACATGTCTTTGAAATATTGAACTGTCACCCAAAGTTTCAATATGTCTTTAGTCTGAATTCCTTTTCTCATTTCAACAGCTTTTTAAAATAATGCAGTGAAGACTACTGTGGGTTGAGGATATAGCTCAGTGGTGTAAGTGCCTGTCTGGCAAGTACAAGGTCTTGAGTTTGATCCCTGGTACAAAAAAAAAAAAGTATGTCCTCAAAATGAAGTCAATACAAAACAATGACACCCATTCAAAGCCAAGATATAAAGGCCTCATAGTGCATCTTTGAAATACCGATATTCTGTGAACATTTTTTTTGTCTTGAGATCTTTACAACTGGGACTTATTTAGATATAGAATTTTTCTTTTTTTTTTTTTTTGCCTTTCCTTTTTTTTTATTACTGCCACAGCTTCATGTTTCATCTAGGCTTCTGACTGTGCTTGTGCCTTCAACACTGTCACCACGATTTTCTGTTCTTCAATAAGGAAAGCACACTCAATCCTGTCGTGGACACACTTGGCACACATGGAGCCCCTGTAAGCCCTGCTGAGGTGCTTTTTTGTTTTAGACAATCTTGTGAGAACTTCAGGTTGCACAGCTTGAACCCCTTGAAGTCTGCCTGGGCAAACACCACATGCAGATTTGGGGATCTTCCCAACCTTCTTGGTATAGAGGCAAACAATTCTATGCCCTAGAGTTCAGGGTAGCCTAGTTTTTGTGGAGGATAAGAGCAACTGTCTTTATTTTGACTGAGTCTGGCCCTATTTCTTTGTATTGATATGTAAGGGCTGGCTAGGACTTTTGCTTATCCTCTCAACTGGCCTTAAGCAATGTATACTGGTCTAGCTGAGCTGTTGGTGATAGTCTTTGAAGGTGGTCTGTGTGTCTCCCTGGTAACCTACACCTGCTGCTCCTTAAGACAGGTTGAAGAGATAATGCTCCGAGCTGCCAGCTGGGAAGGAGCCTCAAGACAGAGGCTATGATTTCCTGGGACTTGAAAGATTACATCAAAGCTGAAGCACCAGGCTACCCAAAACATTAGATACTATATAAATAGCCTTATGCAGATTACTCTCTGTGCATGTCCTCTGCAGGTGGCAGAGTAAGTGTAGGCCTCCTACCTAGCTCAGCTCACAGTATTCACCTACCTCCCACAATTCTCAGTCATTCCTCCTCAAGCCACTCCTCCACTAAATAAAGCCAGGTGAGGCCTCAGATTGCTGTCTTTGTTCCAGAGAACCATCTTTTTGGCTGGACTTAGAGCTCCTTGACTCCCCAATAGTTATAAATATGTTTCAGTGTCTTTATTTTCGCCGTGGATTTCATGGGAAGTGGTAGATTATAATTACCTTGGTGAGATTCCAATGACGTAACTTTGAGATTACAAATACTGCCTTCTCGGATCAAAATGAGGACCTAAAAGACTCCCACAGTTTTGTCCTCTAGGCAATGTTGTAGGAAAGCCTACGATGGTATGTCAAGGTGCTGGATCATTGTGAAAGCCTCTAGACACTGTACCCAGAAGAGAGAGAGAGAACAAAGCTATAGCAATAATTTTTACCTTTTCTTTGAAACTCAAAAAGCTTAGATTCTCCAAGTTTAACAAAACAAAGGAATAATCTTGTTTTATCCCAGGCCTTTTTTGTCCTGGATCAGTTGCCAGCAAGAGGTGAAAAAAAAATGTTTGCATAAACTCCCCCACTCCAAGATTCTCAGTCTAGGGGCCCGGTGGGATGGCTCAGTGGTCTAAAGCGCCTGCTTAGGAAAGCTTGGGCGGCTTCAGGGACCACGGTTCAATCCCTGGCACCACATGCTGCACCAGCCCTGACCTCGGTGCGGGCTGAGCCGGCCATAAAAATGAGTGAATAAACAAACAAAGGTTATGAAACAAGAAAAATAAATAAATAAATGAAATAAAATAAAGTAAAATTCTGAAAAAAAAAAAAAAAAAGATTCTCAGTCTACCTTTGATTTTGTAATCAGTTGCTTCCAATAGCAGACGCCTACTCTACCTGCGTTATTATAAGCCTGATGCCAGCGGCCCACTGTTGATTTTGACAACATGCTCATAAGCTGTGTTTGCTCAGATATGAGAAGGTGCATAAATATGGATGACTACATAGGTACATTTTAGATGTGACTTCTTTAAATCTCTGCTCAGTAAAGATTTCAAAACAATGATGGTTGTAGACTAGTCTTTTTAATTTTTAAAAATTATTTGGTTGTTGCAAGGTCTCACTACACAGCTCAGACTCGGGTAATCCTCCTGCTTCCAGCCTTCCCAGCACTGGGATTACAGACATGAACCACCATGCCCAGACTCTGTGGCCTGCTCAGCCTTCCTGAGCAAGCATGTAGTGCACGTAGAGCAGGGATGGTGCAGCACGTAGTGCTGAGGATGAACCACGGTCCCTGCACTTGCTTAACCTTGTCTGAGCAGATACTTTAATCCACTGAGCTATCTTGCTGGCCCAGAGTAGTCCTTTTAAAGAAAAAAATCATTTCAAGATTTGTGGAACATTTTCAGGGATTCACAAAACAATGAATTTCCAGAGTGGTCAGTGACAGAGAGCTAATGATGTGCCAAAGACCTGCATTGCCTGGAACATGAGGCCCAAGGATTTCACCAGAAACCTCCCTTAGAGCAACTTGAATGACCCATCCCAGCTAGGGGCAGCAGCAACTCTGGGGTTAGGCCAGGCTTTCTGGGCTCCTGGGTGACCGCTCAGGTTGGTGGTCATGGGAATTATTGCTGCCATGGCCTCGGCCCCCACTGCCTCTTCCTCCTCTTGGATAGTGGATGTCTTCCTCCTAACACTGCCTCATCTTTCATTGCACTACTAGAAGACTGCCTCTCACAAGTACAGGCTACCAAAAAAAACTTGTAGGCCACTCCTGCACCCCTTACAGGTTATACATCCTGTAGGTTTTGTGTTGTACATTTGTTTGGCAAACAAGTGACTCCACCTGTTACCCTGAGAATCTTCCCCTTAGGCCTTCTCCTCATGTGCCCGTCTCTCAATGTAGACCCTGAACTAAATATGTAAAAAAAAAAACCAAGAATTTGGAAAATGCCTCAGTAAATATCTACCTGGTCCTTGTAATCTCTTTGTGATATCTTCTGATTCTGCCATTGGAGTCAAAGTGATATAGGGGGAATGAAACTCTCAACCTGAGAAATATCTGTTCATTCTCTCTAAAACCAAGAATGAATTGTAGGAACAGTGGAGCTTAAGAGCAGAATTTATTTACTGGGAGAAAGAAAGCTCCTCTCTGAGAGAGGGACAGAAGTGGACCTGAGTGGCTTGCCAAGGAATTTTCTAGGGATTTTTATAGAGCAAAGCCATGAGGGGATGTGGGTCTGACATGAAAAATGCAGGAACTCGCACATGAGCTGGGACAAATCTATGATTAACCAATAAGATTACAAGCACAATTGCATAGGTAAAATTGACTAAATCTGGGACCAACAGGGGGAGCAAGTCACGGAGCAAGTGGGCATGAATACAGAACTAGGGCTTTTCCTATAGAGAGTTAGTTTAGTGACTTCCTGGCCTCCTCAAGGTGAGGAAGACCTATTTAGAATATCATTCCCGGATGTTTGTCCTTAGGAAGGTATGTATTTGTTTGAACTTTTGTCTTAAGGTCTGGCCACAGCAGGAATGTCTCTCTCACAGTTATAAGGTATCTTGTCTTCCATATGGGCTCCTTGAGGGCCTAACCTTGTCTGACCACCTATAATATGTCTAGCTCAGCTGCCTATAATAAAAATTTCCATTATAGTTACTGTGGTGGAGAGGTGTATAGATCTACTGAATTGCTGGAATATGAGTATTATAGAGCAATTAATACTTTAGCAGTTACTGAAAAAACCTGTAAGATATCCCATTAGGGTATTATTAAATGTTATTATTGGACTCCAGAAAAAGATGGTAATGTTAACACATGCTTTTCTACTTAACCACACCCAGGTGTGTGGAGGAACTCTAGTTTAGGGTCTTAGTATGCCCTAAACACCAAGCCCAAGTGTAGAAACAAATAGAGACTACACCATTTGTTTTATATTTTCAGCAACGATTTAAAATCATTCAGGTATTTAGACAAAGTGTAGAAATGCCAGGTTCCATTCACTGCTTACTTTCTTTATATCAGATTAAACCATAAGCCTTCTCTTTTCTCCTCGAAGGTTTGTTCAATTTGTTATACCTATTGTCAATTATCCAGAATTTAAAGAGAAAAAAGGACAAACCAGAAATTATGTTTCAACCTCATGTGGTGGTGTACGTACACTGTATTATTGGCAGGCTGAGGCAGTAGGTTAGCTGAGTTTGAAGCCAGCATGGAATACAGAGTGAGTTCAAGTCCAGCCTAGAATATTTAGCAAGACCTTGTGTAGAAAGAAGATGAAGAGAAAGAAAGGAAAGAAGAAAAAGAGTAGATAACTTCCTAGGTAGTACTTTTCCAGTTGACATAGCGAAGTTACACTTCATTGCCTACCTACGTTTTCCTCCCTTGCTGAAGCAGCCTTTTCAGATGCCTGATTCCAGCCTTGACTTCAGGCAAGTAGACAATTTTGTCTAGTAGCATTGTCCTCTCAGAGTTAAAGACTTTATTTTCAAAATAGAGCACTTTATTTCCTACAATGACTGTTGGTTGTTTTTAATCTTATGATTTATAGTTAGGTTTAAAGAAAATAGTATCTTTTAAAACAATATCATAGAATGACAAGACTTGCATCAAATAATCAACAGAAGAAAGAGTAACACGGTGGGGACTGGGAGATCACTCCTCCCCACCTAGTTGAGTGTGGGTAGCACTCCAGGGCCAACTCTCCTCCTTCTATTGTTCTGAGAAAGGCAAAAAATAAAATAACAAAGACTCAAGAAATTCCCAAAGCCCTGGGCATTTCAATTCTATTTATCTGGAGAAAAATGAGTACCCTCTGCCTTTTTAGGATATTTACAGGAGGCATTGATGAAACATATCTCTCTGGGTCCTGACTGGATAGAAGACAGATTATTCCTTTTTTAAAGAGTAGGAACATTTTATTGGGAAACAGAAAAGAGCTCCTGAGAGACAGGAGGGCTACCAAGTAGGTTTCCATCTAGGGTCCTTAGCAGGAGTAATTCATACAGTAAAGTCACAATGCAGGAACAGTGTGTGTCAAACTACAGTTAACCTACAAGTATAGCTGCTTAGCTAATATTGATCCAATAGGGAAGTGGGGCACATGGCAAGGATATATGGCTGACATCTTTGATCTTGACTTATCCATGACTTTTTTTTTTGTGGGACTGGGGTTGGAACTCATAACCTTGCACTTGCCAGGCAGTCACTTTTGCCACAGAGCTATTTCCCCAGCCCCTTATCCATGACTTCTAAGTCACCATCTAGTATCTGATGCACACCCAGACTGGGTGGGACCAAAGCAGGTTATTTTTAAAGATTGTCATCCATCCTCAGACATTAGGAAAAAGCTAATTATCTTTTTGTTCCCGATAGCTCGACTGATACTTTAATGAGAATTGCTTCCTGGGTATTTTATAGTTAGGACCAGAAAGGCCAAGAGGAGAAAACAAAGAGATCAAGAGAAAATGGTTGCCCTGCTTTAGGCCTTAAAAGTGTTGTAAGCAGCTGAGTTAGATAGATATATTATAGGCAGTCAGAGTAAGACCCTCAAGGAGCCAGTATGAAGACAAGACACCTTGCAACTGTGGTAGAAACAGATACTTCTGATGAGGGCTTGACATGAAAACAAAAGATCAAACAAATGCAAACTTCTCTAAGGATAAACATCAGGGATTCTTATTCTAAATAGCTCTCAAACACCTTGAGAAAGCCAGGCAAAGTCACTAACACAACCCGATACAGAAAAAGCCTGTGTTCTCTACTCATGTCCACTTACTTTGTGACTTGCTTCCCCACTTGATCCTGATTTCATCCATTTTACTTGAGCAACTGTACTTGTAATCTTATTGGTTGACCATAGTTTTGTCCCACCTCATGCCCACCTGTGAGTTCCATGTTTCCCACCTTGGAACAGCTTCACCTCAAGGTTGTACTCTAAAAATCCCTAGGAAACACTGTCCTCTCAGACAAAGCTTTCTTTCCCTCGGTAAATTTATTTTGTTCTTAACCTCCGTTGTTCTTAAAATTCATTCAGTTTTAGAGAACACAAACTTGCCCCTTTCAGGTTGGGGATTTCTTTACACTATAGCAACAGGAGTAGATCATAATTCTGATTCTTGGGCTCCAAGAAGAGCTCAATGACTAAACTCACCTGCTACCACTTGGGAAAGCCAGGCCACCTTAAGGGGGACCACAATAAGAGGCCCGTTGAGCTGTGCCCTGACAGTTGACTGCCCTCTGTGGTGGGAGTCCCAGAGCTAAGACTTTAACAGCTGGGCCAACAAGACTGAAGGGGCTCGAGCACTCTCTGCCTTCTCCTTATAGCTGAACTGTCCTCTCCACAGAGGAGTCTCAGCTAACATGACTATAGAAGGAGAAAAGAAATCAGATTGTTGCTGGCCACTGGCACATGTCTCTCAGTCTTTCTTTTCAAGTCCGGCCTTCCTTCCAGCCGTCATACCTCAGTAAAAGGAGTCACTGGAGAGGAGGTGACTCTGCTATTTCTCACAATCCTTAGGGTAAAACTGTGACAGGCTTTCTTTTACATATGCCTTTTTAATTATACCTGAAAGTCTAATTTTCCTCCTGGAGAGATATCTCTCATCTTGTTTGAATACTCTAATATACATAATATACATGGACCCAGGTCAGATACACTGCCTCCTCCTTAGGGAAACAGAAATAAATCCTGAAATATGGGTAACTAAAGGTAGAATAGGTAGAACAATGTTTTGTTGTTGTTGTTTTTGTTGGCTTGTTTTGTTTTTATACCCAGATCAACTTAAGACCTTGAGCTTGCCAGGCAGAAACTTATGCTGCTGAGCTATCTCCCCAGCTAGAGCAATGTTATAGTTTGTGTCTATATGCCCCTCCCTATACCCTCTTGTGGATATAGATGTTCTTTTTTCAGAGGTAGTCGAATCTAGAATGTGTGATTGATTTGTAGTGTACTGCCGGGATTAAGGGTGGATTATTGCTGGATCCCAGTAGATTGGATACAACGTAAGGGACAGAAAAAGGCTTGCTCCCCCAACACACACATGTGCTCCTGCTAGTTTCATTGTCTTCTGCAGGCATGAATTCTTTCCCCTCAGCTATGCCACTCTGCCTTGGAACAAGGAGTTTGTAGACTGAAACCTCTACAGTTTACAAACTAAAACTGAGCTACCCAAACATTTCCTCCATAAATTTTGGGTATCAGGTATTTATCTCAGCCACAAAGAAAATTAACTTAGAATTTGTTACTAGATAATTAGGGTCATTGCTGTGACTATATTCAAACATATAGTTCAGGAACCTTTGGGAATGGCTTGTGGGAAGTTTGGAGTGATTTGGAAATGCCAGCTGAAAAAGTGGAGGTGGAAGGTCTCACTGCACTTAAGGTCTCATTGCACTTGATGAGAGATTCTGAGATGGGCTCAGGAGACCAGCAGACTGATAGAAATACTGCCAGGACAAGGTTCAGGAGGTTTCTGCTGGGAAGGACTGCATTGGCTGTTGGACTCCAGATGATGTGTGTTGTGGCATGGCAGAAAGTTTGTCTGCATTTTGCTCATATCTAGAGACTGCCCAAGACTGAGATTAAAGGCAGCAGACTAGTTAAACCAGCAGAAGAAATTTCAAGGCAGTCTAATGTTAAGGCATTGGCATGGTTACTGTGGAGGATGCTTAGCTAGGTCTAGTTGAAAATCAAGAGCAAGAAGCTCTGGTGGCCAGAGTTCAATCCCTGGCATGCCATGCCAGCCCCAACCCCAGGGCACACTGAGACGGTGATTGAGACTGGGCATGGTGGAGCACCTATAATCCCAGCACTTGGGAAACTGTAAACAGGAGAATCACTATGAGTCAGATCTACATAGTGAGACCGTGTAGACTCTGCCCTAAATACGGGGTGGGGGTGGGGGGTCAAAGAGCTCAACAGAATGATTTTGTTGTATGAAACTTGCTTTGAGAAGTGGGCTGATAGGCAGCCCACTGTCCAGATCCCCTTTTAGCTCTCTTAGTCAAGAGCTATCTTTTTTCCTTAATGAAATGTCCTACTTTTAACTTCTATGGTTCTGGGGGCTGGGGAGATAGCTCTGTGGCACAAGTGCCTGCCTGGCAAGTGCAAGGTTGTGAGTTTGAACCCCAGTCCCACCAAAAAACAAAACAAACAAACAAAAAAAACTTCTATGGTTCAAAAAAAAAAAAGAAAAAGAAAAAGAAAAAGAAAAAAGAAAGAAAGAAAAGAAAAGAAAAGACAAGAACACCGGGTGCCCAACAAAAGCCTTTAGATAGAATCTTTTTTTTTTTTTTTTTTTTTGCCTTTTTGAGACAGGGTCTCGCTGTACAGTTCAGGCTGGTCTTGAGCTCAGTTTTGTAGCCCAGGCTGGTCTCGAACTCTCACCGATCCTCCTGCCTCAGCCTCCTGAGTGCTGGTATTACAGGCGTGCGCCACCACGCCCAGCTTAGATAGAATCTTTAGATAGAATTCATTCTTTGATATTGAGGAACATGGACTCACCTTATTGGACATCTAACATGTTGGGAAGTATGCTATTTCTCATATATCTTTTGGAGGTCCTCTATTATTCCTATATCATTCTTATCATGAAGTGATAAGGGGAATAAGACTGTATGACTCAGGGGCTGAGGAGATAGCTCCATGGCACAAGTGCCTGCCTGACAAGTGCAAGGTTGTGAGTTTGAACCCCAGTCCCACAAAACAACAACAACAACAAAAAAAAAAACTGTATGATTCAAGACAGGCCATGAATTGATAATTGTTAAAATTCAGGGATAGGAACTCTGAAAGTTGTCAGGCTTAAAATGAAGGCAATTTTGCAAAGCCCTTAAAAATTAAATCCACATTATAAAGACGGAAACTCAGACACAACTTTGATAAGAAAAACTATTTCGAGAAATTCTGCCAAAACCACAAGCCTGCACAAAACCACAATAATGTTAAGCAAAGTATATTGCTGCATGGATGTCTGCCCAACAACTGTCTTTATTTTTTAACTGACACCACCCACTTTACTGAGCTTTGCCACCAGTACTCTTGTTTTATATTTTATATGATCTTCTTCATTTTGTCTTTCAAAACACCCCACTAGCCTCAGTCTCCTAGAATATGCACATTGGTTACTGTGACATTCCTGTAACAAAGGCCAACTCCTCTAGACACATTCAGTTTTGGAAAAGCTCTGTTCTATTTAGTTTTATGGAACACAAAAGTTGTTATTTTTATCTTTGTCTTTTTGCTTATTTTCAATAAAAAAAGTTTTTTGTTTTGTTTTGTTTTTTAAGTGAGGGAGCCTGTCATAGGATCTGGGCATGGTGGTGCGTGCTTGTAATCCCAGTGCTGGGAAGAAGGCTGAAAACAGGAGGATTACTAGGAGTCTGAGCTCCATAGTGAGAACCTGTAGCAACACATAAATTAAAAATAAATAAATAAATAAACAAACAAATAAATAAATAAATAAAATGTATCAGAGCTCTCCAGGTAAGAGTAGGAATGATTACCACTACTGTGAAGAGCTATTTAGCATTTGTAAGAAAAGTATAATGCATATGTCCCATGAGCACACTTGCAGGTTTTTAGAAAACAAGTTTTGAGAGACTGAATTACCTTCCAATAGGCTGTGTGTGTGTGTGTGTGTGTGTGTGTGTGTGTGTGTGTGAGACCAGGGATCAAATTCACAAGTTGTAGGGAGGCACTTATGCCACAGAGCTATCTCCCCAGCCACTCTATTGGCTTTTTACAGTCCCTATCTACTGTTTACTATTTTTAAAAACATTAACTCCTGCAACATATAAGAAAAACCACACTTAGTTAAGGAATATGAAAATAACCTGGTTTAATGAGTGGCTTAGTTGTTGATATGAAATACTTAAGGCTCATAATTCAAAAAAGAATTTTTTTGTTTGTTTGTTTGTTTTTTTTGTGGGACCAGGGTTCAAACTCACGACCTTGCACTTGCCCAGCAGGCACTTGTGCCTCGGAGCTATCTCCCCAGCCCTTCAAAAAAAAATTTTTACAAGAGCACAGACACACTTTTATCATCCTTTAGTTTAAATTCTTGAGGGGTATAGCATCACACAGATTTAGTGTCTGATGGCCTTAACAGGAAGGCTGCTTCGGAACTTGGCATGAGCCATGACGCTGCTTCCATGGGCCCAGTTACTTCTCTCCAGATCACTCTGTTTTTGTTTGGTTTGCCACTTGGAGTCACTGTATTGTTTTTCATTTTGTACACATAAGCATATCTCTTGCCCAAGGAGAGTTCAGTTTCTTTTATTTTATTTTATTTTATTTTTCTTGTTTCAGAACTTTTGTTTGTTTGTTTATTTATTTATTTATTTTTATGGCCAGCTCAGCCTCCCCTGAGGGGAGGGCTGGCGCAGCATGTGGTGCCGGGGATCGAACTGCAGTCCCTGCAGCCACCCAAGCTTTCCTAAGCAGGTGCTTTAGACCACTGAGCCATCCTGCCAGGCCCCTAGAGTTCAGTTTTATCCCAGGCATAAACATCTCCAATTTTAAGAAGAGCTGTCTGTTCCCTCTGGTTCCAGAGACCCTACTTATAGCCAGCACAAATGGCCTTGTACCACAGTCTTCCAGACATATGTGCTTTTTTAGAAGTCTTGTTTCCAACAGGCCCCACTTATTTACCCCAGCTCCCACACCAGATGCCACCCTACCTAAGGCTCATGAACTATGTAAGCTCATAGTGTTATAGGGGAATGAAACTCCCAACCTGAAAGTTACCTAGGACAAGTTCATATTCTCTAAAACTGCAGAATGAATTTCAGGAACAGCACATGTTAAGAGCAGAATATATTTATTACAGAAAAGCAAACTTCTGTCTGAGAGAGGAACAGAAGGGGAACCCAAACTGGGTGCCCGGGAAGCTGTCTTTTCTAGATATTCTACAAAGTAAAGCCATGAGGAGAGGTAGGTCTAAGGTGGAAAACATGGGAACTTGTGAGGTGGATACAAGGTAGTGCAAAACTATGGTCAACCAAGGAGATTACAAGCACAATTGCACAGGTAAAATTGATTAAATCCAGGGCCAAATGGGAAAGTGTGTCATGTAGCAAATGGACAGGGCAAGCAGGCATGAATTCAGAACCAAGGTTTTTCCTGTAGCGGGGCTAGGGTAGTGACTTCCAGGCATCCTTAAGGTGAGAGATTCATTTAGAATATCAATCCTGGATGCCTATCTTTTTTTGTAGTACCAGGGAATGAACTCAATATCTTGCACTGGCCAGGCAAACACTTATTCCACTGAGCTATGTCCCTGGCCCTGAATGCCTATCTTTAGGGAGGTATGTGGCTGTATTGTTTACTCTTTTGTCTTGAGGTCCTGTGCACAGCAGGGGTCTGTCTCTCCCAACGCTGCAAAGTCGTCTTGTCTTCCCTACAGTCTCCTTGAATGCCTAGCCCTGTCTGACTGATTCTATAATATTTCTATCCAAATCAGCTGCCTACAGCAATAGGGTATCTCATATGCAAACACGAATGTGAGCTCTATGTTATAGTGAAAAATTGAAACTGTAAACATGCATTAAATGAAGAATTTAAGCAAGGCTTAAAATATTTTGCTCAGTAAAACACATCCATCCCTCCATATCTATACATTCAACCAACTCTTACTTGAAAATATTGTCTTGAGTCTATGCTAAACATATTGACTCTTGCCATTCTTCCCCAAACAATGCAGAATAACAACCACTTACATTGCATTAAGTATTTATGAGCAATCTAGTGATGATTGAAAGTATAAATGTGCATAAGTTCTATACAAAGAGTCTATCACTTTTTATGGGGACTTGGCCTCTACAGACTTTGGTGTCTGAAGTCTCTGAGGGTCCTGGAATTCACCTCCCATGGATATCAAGAGACCACTATATGTGCAAATGTAAAAATGAATAAAATAGGTGTCAACATGAATAATTTTCTAAAATGTAATGTTGAATAAGAAACGAAGTTGTTAAAGTTCAGTATAAAAGAAAATAAAAACACAAATGAAAAAGTATACTTTATCAAAGAAATGGGTCAGTGAATACAAGTGGGACTAATACACAAGATTAAATTAAAGTGCCTGCCTTCCTTTTTCTTCAAGTAGCAGATGTGTGTCTGTTTGTGCTGTTATCTTCCATCCTACTATATATACCCATAGTAAAACCAAATAAAGATGAAATGGCCGGGCGTGGTGGCTCACGCCTGTAATCCCAGCACTTGGGAGGCTGAGGCAGGAGGATTGGTGCGAGTTCGAGACCAGCCTGGGCTACAAAAGTGAGCGCAGGACCAGCCTCAACTGCATAGCGAGACCCTGCCTCAAAAAAAAAAAAAAAAAAAAAAAAAAAAAAAAAAAAAAAAAAAAAAAAAAAAAAAAAAAAAAAAAAAAAAAAAGATGAAATGGACAAGCTGGTGAAGAAGCCCTGGGAATTACATGAAAGGCTTTGCTTCCAGGAAGCCAGTCCACCACACATCCACTCACCAAGTAGAGCTTAATTTGATAAGATCCATGATAACTTTTAAAGATAATTTTCTGAGCATATAATTTCAATTTTAAGGAAAATACGCCTCTTTAGACTTTAGTGTTTAATGTATAAAATAATGGAGGATTATGGCAGGAATTACTGACTCGTTTAAAATAGAAGGCTTACTGAGCATGGTTACACATGCTAGTAATCCCAGCACTCCAGAAGCTGAGGCAGGAGGGACCCCACAAGTTCAAGGTCCACTTGGGTTACATAGTGAGTTCAAGACCAACCTGGACTACATAGCAAGACCCTGTCTCAAAAAATATATAAATAATTAAATAAAGTAGAAGGTCTGGAGAGAGCATATTTGCAGAACACCTTCAGATCTCAGAAGGTGAGAGATAAAAATGTATCTAATATCACATCTTTCAGTATCTTTCTTGCTGAAAATTTTGTTAAAGGTAGTGTCTATTGATGCAAATTGCAAAGCTCTGTATTTTGAAATTCACCAATGAATATTGAATGTTTAGAAAGCAAGGCTGGGCCCAGCAGGATGGCTCAGTGGTCTAACGTGCCTGCTTAGGAAAGCTTGGGCGGCTGCAAGGACCACAGTTAGATCCCCGACACCACATGTTGCACCAGCCCTGCCCTGAGGGCAGGCTGAGCCGGCCATAAAAATAAATAAACAAACAAACAGGGCTGGGGAGATAGCTCTGTGGCATAAGTGCCTGCCTGGCAAGTGCAAGGTCATGAGTTTGAACCCCAGTCCCACCCAAAAAAAAAAAAAAAAAAAAAAAAAAAAAAAAAAACAAACAAACAAACAAAAGTTCTGAAACAAGAAAAATTTTTTTAAAAAAATTAAAAGCAAGGGTGTCAATAAACAAAGTAAATAAATAGTAAAGAGAAATGCCCTGTGACCGTTTCTCAGCTCTTACGGATGTCTGTATTACCTCCTATAGAAGTTTAGAGTAGGAAAAAAAATGAGACAGAATTCTAGTTGTAATCTGCCTTTAGTAAAAGTTTGTCATTCCCAAACTTGTACTAAAATAAGCAAAAAGTTCTGCAATTTGACCATAAAAGACAGGGCAACAGCACCACCTACTGAGCCCGGGGTAATTCCACACAGAAATTTGGGTCTCTATTTATCTATCTATCTCTATCTCTCTTTGGTTTGGTTTGATTTTTTTGAGATGTGCTGTTGCTAAATATTTCAAACTGGCCTTGAACACGCTATATAGCCTGAGCCAACCTTGAACTCACGCCAATCTTTCTGCTTAGATGAATGTCACGATTCTAAGTATGTGCCACTGCAACTATCTAGAAATTTGGCTTAAAATTTTTTTCTTAGTATGTGTTCTCACTGTACAATCAATACATTCATCATCATGGGAAGTTGGTACATAGCATCAAGTGACGAACTCGATCACATCTTGAACCTTTTAACCCTCTTCCACTCTGGTCATCCCCTGTTCCTTAATTCTCCTCTCATCTCCACTAAATCTGTCTCCTGGACTGAGGCTATAGCTGAATGGTAAAGAATTTATTTACCATGTGCAAGGCCCTGGGTTCAATTCCTAACACCAGATAGAAAGTCTATGTCCCTGTTTCTTATAAATTTAGAAATTAATGTGAGTAACCTTAGTTTCAATCCTCAGGAGAAAAGTAGCTGAGCATGGTGGCACTCATCTATAATTCTGCTATTCTGGGAAGCTGAAGCAACCTGGGCAACTTAGCAATTATTTAAACCTTATCTCAAAAATAAATAAAGACTGGGAGGCCCTTGGGTTCATTCCATAGTACTATATGTGTATAAAGTATCTTAGAACTTTTATAATTGAATGTATGTGTGTATGAATGTATGTTACACTGCTGGAGATCAAACTTAGGGCCTCACACACCCTATTACTGAGTTAGATCCTCTGCCCTATTTATTTTATTCAATATTAAATTACTAAGTTGAATATATAACAGCAATTATTATAAACGTTGCATTGTGGCTATCTTAAAAAATAACAGCTATAAACTCCTGCACCACTCTAATGCTACTCACAGAGCGACCCTCAACATTTATCTTCTCCTTCAAAATGTTGTGGCACTGAGATTTAAAGCTATAGACGGGAGCTTCCAGAAAATGTTTAATGAGTTTTCCTAGAGAAGGAGCCCTGGTTTGTTGCACTTTCCTCTTTCACAGTAAAATAATCCCACAACTCAATGGTCAGTTTCAATGGCTCCTGGGAACATGGAGGTCTTGGGCAGGGGAGGATGGCCACCAGGACTTAGTCTCCAGCTCATTACTCGGTCCTTTTAGATCCCTGAGTGGAGACTAAAAACAGCAAGCCATCTCTCTGAACATGAACATTTTCATCTCAGAAAGGTTGGTAAATCCTTGCTAAAATATTTCCATCTTAAATTATATAATTTCAAGGACAGAAAAAGAATTACTTGGTTAATGATTACATAGCAGGGATTCAGAGGCCAGATCTACAAGTGTCCAGTGGATAACTAAAAGCCAGATAAATCTTGGCATTTCTGCTTTCATTTTATGTCTCCCTTATTACCTTCAAATCTGGGGTCAAATGTCTGCTTGTTGCCACATGGAGGTGTATTAAAGGTTTATTGACGTTTAGCTAGTGGATTTTATCCCCCTTCAAAACTGAGGACACACGAGAAGAGTACTTAAAATGCTTCTCAGGATTTGAAAGGACACCTAATTGCCAGCTTCTACAATTTCAAGTTCCACACACCATGGAGAGCACCCTGGATATCTCAACTCATTGTCCTAGGCATGCAACCACCTGAGAGCCCAGGAAAAGCAGAGTCCCACTGAGCGTCCCATGATGAGGTCACCCCCAAAGTGGAAAACATCACCCTATGACAGGAACTGCGATTATTCCTCTAAGCAAGTCATCATCCCTAGGTGAGAAAAGAATTGCTGTCTTGGGCAATGGTGGCTCTCCCAGAATCTCCCAGAGCCAGACCTGAAAATCCCCAATTCCTCCCTTTGTCCTCCCTTTCTATAAAACCCCAAAGCTCACATCATCTTCTCAAAGTTAGAGCTTGCTCTTCTTCACCTATGCGTCCCACCATGGCGGTGTTCATCTTAGCTCCTGTCCTGCTCTATGGTCCTGTCCTGTTAGTGCTCTAGCCCAGTGTCATGGAATGAGTACTCTAGATTGCTCTTCTGGGATCCCTGGTGCCCAGCTTCTTGCCTCAAACCCTGAGAACACTCACTAATTCTTAAGTGCAAGGGTAGTTTCTCAGCAGCCTCTCCCTGCTGTACCTGAGCCATGTCTGGAAACACCTTCCTGCTCTGGCCAGCAAGCCCAACAACCAAAGATGTTGCCGATTGTATTATTAAGAGCTATGAAGGAGTCAGATTTCAAGTCCGAAAAGAGGAACTACAATCATTTGCTTAGAAAAGTTAAGCTCTCTCCCTCGCAGGACTACCCTCATCCTACTTACTCAGCCAGTGAATAAGGACAGCAGAATGATGAAGGGGTAGTTCCAGGACTCAAAGGAGCTAGGTGGAATCTGACCTAGCCCTCTGTTATCAAAAGACCGCATCTTCAGTTAAAGGTACCTCAACTCATGCAGCCGGTATGGTCCTGAGAAAGGCAATGGATGATTAAGAAAAACTAGACAGATACTAAAAGGAAAGCTGAGACTGGGTAGGACCTGACTTCCTGATAGAGAGACAGCGACAGCCTGGCATGGTGTGTGTCTTTATTTATACACAGTAAAAAGTGGGAAGCATGTGACAGAGTAAAAAATACAACGTCTCAGTGTTTTGCAGGGAACACTGAAAGGGAAGCACAGCAGCGACTGTATGGGCCAACTGTGTTTCCTGCTGTACACTGTTGTAACAGAAGGAAAATGAAGCTGGGATCAGGATTGCCCTTAACTCCAGAGAAAGATGTCAGGCCCTGGTCTCTGAGGCTGAAGACAGAGCTCTTAGAAATACAATCTGGGCTGGCCAAATAGGTCAGCAGATTAAAGCACCTACAAGCTGGCACAGGGGCCAGGGTTTGATCCCCAGGCCTGTCACGCCAGCCCCGCACCTGGGGTGCATTGAGACAGCATGGTGGCACACACCTGTAATCCCAGCTCTTGGGAGGCTGTAAAGAAGTGGATCACTACAAGTCCAACCTAGTAGTGAGACCTGAACACCCTGTAGAGCCTTCCCTAAAAAATACAGAAAAAAAAAAAAAAAAAAAAAGAAGTACAATCTGAGGGCCTTCGAGGAAATTCTGATGTGTAGCCACCAGAGAGACCACAGTCTACTCACCTGTCCTATTTTATATGATTATTTGCTAGCTGGAAGTTTAGTGTTACTGTAAATAATTTGCTGTAAACATTCCTATCTGTCTTATGTTGCCTGTATGTGTATATTTTCTCTGGGACTATATGTAGGAATCGAGCTGCTGAACCACGGCTAGAGCAACTGAGTTTAAGTCATCCAAATTGAGACACTTTTGCTGTCCCAGCCCAGCACAAACCCCACCGCTGGGAGCTGAGCCTGCGCATCCGCTGCGGGTAAGCCCCTGCGCCCCTCTGCCCCGCCTCTGCGTTCCCGCGACTAACTTCCTGT
>PVJA010031386.1:0-24972 GCA_004027025.1 Myocastor coypus
GTGTGCTCTTCCGATCTAAAAAAAAAAAAAAAGAATGTTTTGTTATACAGGTCTTGCTTTGACTTGCCCTTGACCACCCAGCAAGAAAAAGAAAAAAATAATGCTTAATTACAATGCATGAAACGCAGAGCTAGATTGGTGAGATGAGCTTTAGGAGGCTTAGATTCAATAGCCTCCAACATTGCAAGCTTCACTGGTGGCCCACTGCAATTGCAGAACATTTGACTGTGTATGTATCTGCTTCCTCTTAGTCCAAAGAGAAGTATATTGTTTTCCTTTTTTAAAATTTTTTTCTAAGCAACATCAATAAGGAGGTGGGTCATGCCCACACACTGAACTCTGTAGAACGATTGTGAGGACAATATGCAATATGTCAACTTTCGAAAAAAGAAAGGGGAAAAGAAAAAAAAAAGTAATGTTGATTTAAAAGGGTTAATGTTTAATTGTTTGATCAATCTTATATACCTATATGTATTAATCTAAACTGATCTGATGATGAAAATATGTAATATAACCATTGTTAAATTTAAACAATAAAAATATTAAATAAAAAAAGATATTGGGATTGAGAAGCCCCTTATGGCAGGCTGGCCAGCTTTTTGTCCACTGTATCAGTCAATCTTCAGTTATAGGCTCCCGTGGGGATGGGATAAATGCCTTGGCTATATTTGACTGAAAGCAGTTCTCTGGTGAAGGTGACAGTGATGAGTCATTAGAGCAAAAGTCATGTGAGCAAACTTTTCTTTGTCAGATTTTGTGCTCCGTCTGACTTAGGACTGGCTTTGCTTTCCAGTCATCTTTCCCTGTTTCTGCTGACACATAACAAGGTCCTATAGCCTCTTTGTTGTATATAATCTCTTTTCTTCCTTGGTGGGTCCTACACCTCTCAGGTTAGGTCTTGCCAACAGCAGATTTTGATGCTGGTAATATTACCTGTTGAGGAGGGAGATGGGCACTGATCCTCAGGAGAAGACACTGTCTTATAATACATATGCTCATTTGAGGCTTTTACTTATTCTGTAGGCCAATAGGCCCCATTTGTAGGGTCTAGGAACTCAGGATATGCTGAGAGCTCAGAGTTCCTAATCAAATCCTCTGCTATCCCATTATAAACCTTCAGACCCCACTCCTTCCTGGCACACTATAGGAGCATTATCTTAGCTTACTTAGTGCCCTGTGAGTTTTGCAAGCATTTGCAATCTGTTTCCATCCCTGGTCCTTCTCTGTCTATCCTCCAGCTCTGGGAGACGAGTATTTGTTTAAATGAGCATAGCGAAGTTCTACGATTGCTGCACTTTGCTTTAAACTGTATTGATTACCCAGAGTTTGTTGTTTTTACTCTTCAAGGAATGAATGGGACTTAGCAACAATCGGTGAACCCAGCAGTCTTGGTAGCATTGCTCAAATACTAAAGATACCGCATCAAGAAGGGTACCTCCTCCACTTGAGCTCACAGCAGGCAGACATGTAACAACACCAGGAATAGCAATAGATAGTCCTACCACTATTTGTGGAATACTTTTATGTTAGCTTGTCAGTGTGAACTGACTATAGAATCCCATCCTGATAGTGTACTTTCAAGGTCCATCATTCTGTTTTGTTTTCTTTTCCCTTCCCTCTCCCCTCCCCTCTCTTCCCTGCTTCTTTTCCCTTGCTTTCCTTTCCTCTTACCTATGCTTGTCTTTCTTTCTAAAGTGGTGGATATTGAGCCCTGGGCTCAGAACACTGTGCATGCTAGACAAGTGCTCTACCACAGAGCTATATTCCCAGCACTCCTAAGACCAGTATTGATAGCAACTGGTGAAACTATTGTCTCCTGGTTACCATAAGGGCTGGGAAGAGAAGGAAAGGTACTTTGTGATGGTTATTTTTATGTTAACTTCGCTGGACCATAACCTGTCCAGATATTTGGTGAAATGTTGTTCTTGATGTTTTTGTGAGATTGTTTTTGGATGAGACCAACATTTAAACAGTTGGACTTTGAGCAAAACTGTCTTTCCTGCAGTGAGTGGGCCTCTTCCAATCATTTGAAGGACTGCGTAGAACAAGGGCTGAGTCTCCTCATAAAAGGGAGTCCTGCAGCTGAAGACTTTTGTGTGTGCCCTATCCCTCTTGCCAGGGTTTTCAGCCTACTATGCTATATTTTGGACTTAAAAGTCTCCACAAATGAGCCATTGCCTTAGCATAAATCTTTGTATACATAGGACACCTGTCCTATTGTCTCTCTTTCTCTGGAGGCTGACTAAGAAAATGTGGAAGAGCGATATGAACTAGGACACAGGAATGTTTGGTTCTATTAGTAGCTAGGCATTATTAGAGCATAAAGCACAGAGTAAGGGTTTGGTCTCTATGGGCACTTAAGTTACTTTACTAGAAGTTAATACTGCATATGTCTCTTTATACATTACCACTTCCAGGACAGTGGGCAAAGCCTCTCTGAATTGAGGTGATGATTCAAGTCCCTCTTGTGGCACCCAGGGCAGTTCCCAGGTTGGCCTTGGGTCCTGAGCTTCTGTTCCTGCGCATCTGCCTGGTGTTTTTTCTGACAACAGTTGGTCCTTAGTGCTAGAAAGCACATTACCACTGATTTTCAATTCAGTCACATCAGGTGACCAACTTCGAAAGCAATGGAAGCCTATTTTGACATATATACATGCAAAGCACAGAACTCATATATCTGGTTTCAGACCACTGTTGTTCAGAAAGTAGCCATTTACTCACATTCACTAAACTATGACATCTATTCTGACAATGTCTCAACTTCTTAGAGTCGATTGGTGATTTGTCCTGAAGTCCTTGAGTGTCCTTTGGGCACTTCTGTCAACTGAGGTGTGTACCCTATACCTGGAGATGCTAACTGCCTGGCATCTCTGACTATCCCTTGCTGAAGTTCCCAAGGGTTTGCCACTCATTGTGTGTCACATGGTCTCTACTCACAGAAATGGGGACTGATGGTCCTGATTCAATAAGCCTGAGCCCTAATGGGTAGGCTCTGGGGACAGACAGACTTTTGTGGAGGCATCACTGGGCTGCCAGGGCATGACATGGCTGTCTCAGCTGAAAGCAGGGCTCTAATCACAGGGGACATTTATCCCCTCAGTGTAGTTAAGGGGAAGAAAAAAAAAGTGATGTGTCACTCAGTAGGCTGCTGTGCTGGTGTCTGTGAAATAAGACCAGGACAGACAGGTATGAATAGGTGCTTTTAAAAGAATGAAGTTTTCCACAGAAGCACCTTTGTTTTTATGAAATTGTCTGTTGCAAGTGTTTAGATATGATGTCCTGTGTGTGTGGGAGGGAGGAGAAAGAGGAGGAGAGAGAGAGAGAGACAGAGGGGAGAGGGAGAGAGAGAGACAGATTGGGGAGGGAGAGAGAGACAGAGAGGGGAGAGAGAGACAGAGAGACAGAGACAGAGACAGAGACAGAGACAGAGACAGACAGAGAGAAACAGAAACAACACAGCTCTCTATAGCTTGAAATGTGCTAATTTGCAAATGGGATCAGAGACTCCCTCCTCTGCCAATCAGTCTGGATTTAAAAGACAATTAAAGTGGAAAAATTTGTATTTGTGCCCTGTGCTTGAGTGATTACCTTTTTTCCTCCCCCCCCCCCTCTCTTTCTTTTTTTGTGCAGGGTCACACTACACAGATCGGACTTAGAGTGATCTTCCTGATTTCTGCCTCCCTAGTGCTGGGATTACAGGCCTATGCCATCATGCCTGGAATCCATCACCAGCTCAGCATACCCAGGGGTGGGGCCTACACGGCATGTAGTCCCAGGGGTCAAACTCTGGCCCCTGTGCTTACCTAAGCAAGCACTTGGTCCACTGATCTATATCGCTGGCCCCAAAAGAATTCTTTTCACTTACTCAAATCCTGACATTCCTGGGTTCTCCCAGGAATGCAATATTCATTCATTTGTTTACAATGGTTTGTAAGATACCTAACACCTACCAACCTACCATATGTGAGACTTCAGGGACAAATGAGTAAACAAACAAACAAGCAAACAAACAAAGCAACTTCAAATGGCTGCCAAGCTGTAGCTTCTGTTCTGGCAAGACCTCTTTCAAAGCCTCACAGTGAGAGCTCTGTGCTTTACTAGGGAAAGACAAGTCCAGGACAGGAGTGGAAGCAACAGTCATACCAGAAGCCAGTTCTAGATGTTCCTCCTGTGTGGTCCCTTGGATAGCCCTGGGCTGAAGGATTTTCTCAGTGCCTCTGTGCTGTACACCCCCCCTTGCCATGCTGAGCAGTCTGTGCATAAGAGCTCTTCAGTGGACCAGCCTCCCCTTGGGCTGATGATTCTGCCTCACATTTTTGAATTGTCTGTGATTAAACCACTCACTACTTATCTGTCTATTGCCTTGTCATTTTCTCCTTACTTTACTGTATCAGAATTTCACCCCAGATCTTCAATGATGTTTTCCTTTGATACTCTTGGTTAATAACAATCTTTTCAAAGTCTGCATACTCATCTTTTGAAATATTTTCATGTGGCTGCATTTTTTTTTTTGACTTTTCTTTTAGGCTATGTAACAGTTATTCTCCTGTTGTTCTTGAGGGGAATTTATCACTCTGCAAGGACACAATTCCTTTTATTCTTCAATACTCCCTAACCGTGGGAAACTATATTGCTGTCATCAAAATCATGGTGTCTTTTGGTAGAGCTGCTCTTAGAAGCAACTCATTTACCCGAGTCACCTGTTAAATATTCTCCATACTCCTGAAGAAAAGAAGCTAATATTTGAACAATATCTTTCAGTATGAGAGAGCCTCAGCTTTATCTGATTTGATCGTACCACTGCTCTGCAGCTTGCTACCCCATCTTGTATTTGAAGTCCCTGAAAGAGCAAATAATATTGCCTTTCCAAGGTCACAATTTATTACTAATATAACAAGAGTTGGAAATTTAGCCTTCTGATTCTGAAGGACACCATGCTTTCATTATCAAATCATTTATCTCTGGAGAGTTCATTAAAATGATTCCCCAAAAGTGAGGGCAGGAGATTCGTTAAAATTCTTGAGGAGCAACTCTGAGTTCTGAGCAAATTAGGAATATTTAAGATATGGAAGTTCTTAATGAGCCTCGTTTTAGGTTTAGTCAAGTAATCTATAATTCTGAAAGGCTAGGAGATTGAGTAGGACAGCTTCAGGGAAGGTCACAGTTTTTGACAGTCATTTGTGGCTTTTTTCATGCTTTATCTTTGTTGTTAAAAAGAACTTTTTAGAAAGCTGGCCCTTTAAATGTAGTGGATTTTGAAATTCACTTGGAAAAGTGTATTTCTGTTATCAACTTAAACCAGAGCAAGGGAACCTGATTTCATAGCTTCAGTGTATACAAGGGTGTGATCAATCCTAGATGTTAAAAAAACTACTGCCATGGTTATTTTGTCCTTCAGTTCTCATGGATACCTATCAAAATTTAAGGATCAGAGTGAATTTCAGTTACTTTCCTTGGGAACATACACTTAGCTGAAGCTTTTTACTAAGACAATATATCATAAAACTCATGTTTCATGCCTTAAAAAAATTCTCAGCAGGAAAGAAAAATGCCACAAGAAATGAACTTGCACTCCAGGCTAGGGCAGGTAGAGATATGAGTGCCCTGGGAGAGTGATTTGGGTACAGAGCCATGAAGTTTAAGGAGGTTGCTAAGAACCTGGCCTCTCATTTCCCAGAATGACAGATTTCTTTGCTGATAGGAGGGGGTCTTCTGTGAGTGACAGCAGATACTGAGTATCAATCCTGAAATCATTTCTGGGGAGCCACAAAAAGAATAACGTGGAGACCTTTCTCTCTTTTGGTGAATAAATAATCCTTGCTACTAGGTTCTTATATTTTCAAAGCTTGATGATTTGGGTGCTAGCCTCTGAAGCATATCACAACTCAGATACATAGGAAATGTGTCTTTAACTACTAACCTGTTTTCACACTGTTTCATTGCTATTTTTTCTCATTAAAATGAATAAAAAATTAAAAAAAAAAGAAATTTGTCTTTAAACTTATTTCCACTTTCAGGTCTCCTTTTTTTTTCTTAGTAATATCTGTGGCCCTTCATAATTACTTCTGATAAGTTAACTTACTATCAGACTTTAAAAAAGAGAAACTGTCTACAACACTACTACTCAGACAAGAGGAAAAACTGCCCCATCTGAAGATGAAGGAAAAGTGTCCACATCTTTCTCTGATGTTTTAGGTCTTCAGACTCTACCTTTTGTCTGAGACTTCATGTATATTCAGACCTGTGTTGAGCATCACCAAGATTAATGTGAAATAAGTATAGATTAAAAAATGGAATAAATAAATACCTTGTGCTGAATGTATGGGCATGTATGGCAGAATTTTAGACATTTTGATGGATGAAGGGAGTACTTTCAAACAAATCTTACCCATGATCACTCAAGTGATAGCATACAAAACATATTATCAGCATTTTTGTAATTTTCTCTGTGCTAGGGAGAAAAATGAAAATAAAAGTCCCTTTAGCTAGCAAGCTTATGTCTCTTTCCAGACATACCTATATTCAAGTTTATTCCCCTGTAAAGGAGCAAAATGTGTTGTTAGGAAAATGCTCAACTAAGCTCTGAATATTTAGGGCACACATGATCTATAGAACTGAGGTTATAAGTATATTTAAGTGCTAGTTTTAGGTTTTACTTAAACCTCTATCTATGTCAGATTTGATGTTTTATAGGGAAGTTATCACTATACTTGTACGTCATGTTATAGATAGCAAATTTGCATGGAAAACTCAACACATTAAATATTTATAGTGCTTTAACTTTAAAAGCTGTGTAACATTCTGACTTCACTGATTCTTTCTGACAATCCTATGAAGCTGTAGAATGTGTTGTTTCCCACAGTAGATAGGAAATAGAGGTGCAAAGTCACGCATAAAATGATTCATTTTATACAGTTAATGAGATACTGGCTCAAGGCTAGCAGGTAAGTCCTTTCATTCCTAGTTCTATGATATTTTAACTAGTTCATTTACATTACATTTATAAGGGTACCATCTGGACTAGCAATTGTTGTTCTGGCCCCTTTCATTAATTAACGTAACTACTACAGAGAGAAAAATATTTCAGAGTTGAATGTGCCACTTCTCTGGAATGGGCAGAAGCTCCTCCACCTCTGATGAAATCCATGTAGAGGATGCCAGAGGTATCTAGAATTTTATGCAATCAAAGACACTCAACAATCCAGCAAAGAACAATTTTACTTGATATTTTTATTCACTTAACAGAAACAGTCACTTATTAGATATCACTGAAATGCAATTTACAGAACTTAGAGGCAAATTAATATATGTAAATTCATATTTTAAGGTTTTGCATTTTTTACAAATATTACAAATGTACATCCATTGGTACAATATTGCCATTCAGTCATGCTCTTTATGTACATAACTTCAATTAAGAATTAATATTAAGTTCATTTTGTTTTAAAAAATGCTGAAAATTAACTGGGAACTGCTGGGAAAGATTTTTATTTTTTACTTATGCACATACTGTAGAGTGGTAGAAACCTAGTGCCTTGTGAAAAGAGGCAGTATAATCCAGATAATTTTATATTTATTTTTAAAGGATGCTTCATCTCTCCAAATCTGAATTCAAAATGATGAGTAGAGAAATATGGTACTTCTTTCATCAGAGTTTGATACAGTGCACATTTTCTTATAAGAATGATATTGTTTGGTCTAAATGTCTAGAAATGTGTCATCTGTGTTCCTTCTGGTAGGAGGTGAAATTGGATGGAAATATTTCAGAAGTCCAAAAAAACAAAGACAAAAACCAAAACCAAAACCAAAACCCCCTCAAAACCCAAAAAACAAAAAAAAGAAAACCTTCATAAATTCCTATAGATAAGGTATGACAGAACACACAGGGGCATCCTCACCTTGAGCACCAATCTGCTGCATCGGTCAGCTCAGGGCAGATGTAGACACTTCTTTCCACTGTGTTATACCGGGAAATCAAAACAAAAGGGGCAGAAGTTCAAGCGTAGAGAAGAGTAGACAAAAAACAGTGTAAGAGGGTAGTAAGGGAGAGAAAAGACACGAAGAAGGAACGGAGAGGTGGAATTGGTGGAAACTTCAGCAGAGGGTGGTGGCAATGTCACCTCTCCAGAGCTGAGAGGCAGGAGAAACCATGTGGGAGCAGAGCTCTGACTATTCTACGTGGCTGTGTCTCTGCATAGATCTCTTTGTTTCTGTTTCATCCCACCATCCTTTACTTTTTCTGGTTTGGAATTTGTGAATGAAGTTTGAGGTGCCATCTCTAGAGTACTCAGACAGAGCTGCTCTCTAAAGTTAAACAATGTGTCAGGACCATGGACAGCGACTGGTGCGCCTGCCTCAGCGTCCTCCACAGGGTCCTCTTTCCACCCGCTGCCATAAACATCCCTCACACATATTATTTGTACTGTACCTGTGTGAGAGACAAATTTCCTGCAAGACTGCAGTGGAGGGGTGCGTTTCTTCGGCTAGGAGCTACTTCATGGCCCTTTTCCTGGAGCCTAGAAATTTTAATTCTTCACTTCAACCATAAATTCTGTAGAAACTCAAAGAGAGTTGCCAAATGTTGAAGACAGTGGATTTCCTAGTCCTGGACTAGATTATTGACTCTGCAAGATGTATTAGTGAATGGTGATGGAGAAACCAGCAAAGATATGTCAGGTTTTGCTGAGTGCTAAGTGAGAGACTCCTGCCCAAAAAGATGGCTGTAGCTGTCAAATGGTAGTACGTAAAAAGGTAGACTATTTTTCTAACATCCCTTTGGTCACTATTAGAAAGAGTTATTTATGTTATTTTTTGCCAATTAGATTATTTCATTAGAATGGCTTTTTAAAAAACAAGTATCTAAGTTTCCCTAAATTAAAATGCCTACTGTATTTGTCTCAATTGTCTTTTTAAGTTTTTAAAATAAGATACTATAGGCTCATCTTGAAATTTATAATCTAAAAATAGGATTTCATCAAAATACTGTACCTATTCTACTCTGGGGATTGATATACTATGTATTTACTGTTTATGGCTCTCCAGATATGTTAAACACTATACCCAAAAAGTTAACTTTATTGATAAGAACAGTTTCCTGTGGAAAGAACATTATATGAAAAATATGAGCTATGTGTTTATTTGAAAATCAACTCAACTTGACATTTCTGAGAAACAAGACATCACAAAATCAGTAGTGGTATGAGAGATATATACAGATTTAAAGAGAATCACAGGAATAACAAAAAAGAAACAATAGTTATAGACTCACAAATCCTACCATTGGCAAAAACAAAACTGAAGGAAATCCTAAATTCCATGATTTTGTATCATACATCACTGTGAAACCTTGTGCTGCGAGTGGACGAGCAGGACCCTTGTGGCCTTGCGACACTTTCCCCTGGGCCCAGTCTTGCAAAAAGGCTCACGAATGCTCAGATGCTGACTTTTTGACTAAGAACCAGGCAGGAAACATTGGCTTTCTTAACTCTGCAGTAGAAAAACAATGTGTGTTTTGAAGGCAGACATCTGATGTTGATTTTATGCGAACTTTGATAGTGGAGCCACATAGGGATAAATACAGAATGTAGAAAATTTGATAGCAGATGACATTGAGCTATTCTGTAGGATGAGGCACAAAGAATTATGGAGATGGTAGTTTTGAGGCAAATCAGATGGACATGGATAGTAAAATAACTTAGGTGTCTAAGTATTCTTTGACATTTTATGTTTTGTTCATCTTCATTTGGTTTTATCCTGAATGTTTTATTCAGAGTTATTAGAAGTTACACTTCACCTACCTGTGTTTTGTTCTCCTTATAAATCTCTACTGGGGAGATGTATGTCAGCTGCCTTTAAGACGAATTCGGCAGTTAAAAAAGGTAGGGGGAATCTAGCCTAAAGTAGTATTGAGATTTTTTCTTCACACTGAAGTGAGAATGATATATCTGGGCTCCTACTACTGGCCCTTTTCTCTTGGAGGTAACATGACTTGTCCCTTCTAAGTATAACAAACACTAAACCAGAATCCTGTAACTGGCCACTTCTAAGCTGGGTCAGGTTTCTACAGCGAGGAGCAGCATGACACCATCTGGTCTTGGTGTGCAGTCTTAATTTATCTTCCTGTTTGCTTCAGAGAATAAATGCTTAGAGTCCTTGTATTTTCTTTTTTAACTCCCCAGTAGTCCCCCACCCTTGAAGGCTGTCTTTCCCTAGCCCCTGGCTTTTCAACACACTGCTCATCATAGCTTGGCTCAATTTCTTTCTCATTTCACTGAGTGATTCTGGGATCCTCTTCTTCCATCTTTCCAATTTCTGTTTCACATCACATTTACATGGGCAGATATGTCCTTGAAAAACCACCAGTTTCTCAAGGTTAGTTTTAGCTGAGCTTCTTTGCTGCTACAGTGCTCTGCAAAAACCTTCATCTCTCCTCCAGGATGTCTCCTATTGCCTTACTCAGTGATTCTCAATGTTAGTACTACAGAAAATCGACTCAGTGGATAGCTTTTAGCGCAAGTAGATATGCACATTTGAGTTAAGACTGGTTGTTTTCTGAAGAATTAATGCCTAGAAAAAAGTGAGTCATGGGCATATAGCTTCAATTCAGGGAGGTAGAGATGTTAATTATTGGGAGGTAATTGCTTTCCACGTCTCTTGGATGAGTCATGAGTGGCCATATCTGATTTCTTTTCTGGGATACCCCAGCTGCTTCATTTTATCAATGTTAAGATCATCCTGCTGCTACTAATCTTGTTGTACAAAGAACATTATTTGGAGCACAGTGATGTGAAACATTCTCCAAGAAACACTCCAGTAATTTGAGGTTCAGGTATTAAGACGATTTCAACCAGAAACCAACTGTGCCCCTAGACTTTTAAAGACAAGCTCTAAATAGCTACTGGCTAAGTCAGTGTCCAAGCCTCCATCGCCTCTCAAGGTTTTGTGCTTCTCTAAGGATTCTATCAGACACCAATCTAAACTGGTCCTTTGATCTTGGTCTTTACATTGAAGCAAGACTTCATTTCCTTTAGTTTCTATGAAAGCTTATTATGAATACCATCTATGTGCAAAACATGTTCACGTGTTTCAAACTTCATCTTGAAGTCATCTACTACAGTGCCCATTTTTTTAAAAGGACTTGAGTGATAAATTTGACCTCATATCAAATTCTAGGAAAGCTTGCTATTTTTATGCTAATTTGTCTACTTTCTGTTTTCTTACATCATATACCTACAACTCATTTTGTTTTATCTTTGCCTCATTGTTATGATACCTGCCATTTACACGAGACTATATACAGCATGATGCAGTGCTTGCATTTCTATGGGGTAGTCCATGGGAATTCGAATTGGGGAGCCAATAGAGTGGAAGTGATTACTTCTATGTTTGGTTATTTAACATAATGTCCTTCAGGTAGGAATATTTTAGTTGGAAAAATTAGAGACCTGTTAACTTGAGTGATGAATGATCACAATGAATTCTAGTGGTCAAATGAAAAGAACTCAAGGAACACATATTGACAGAAGATAAAATATATTCCTCTCCTTTGTGTAAATCTAGCACCTCTCTTCTCAGGAACAGTGCTGTGGACTAAATTCCAAATGTCCTGTGTTTAGCTGTGAACTTGGTCTGATGTCTGCTCTAAAGGTGATAGAATTCTGCCTGTTGCATTTTGTATGTTAGTTCATTTAGTTATGAAAGATGGTGATTAGAGAAGTTAAAATAAAACCTCAAACCTAAATATCATCTTAAATGCATTTTTGGGGGGTTCTTGTTTTATAGTAAAAATAACATTGAGGTCAAATGAGAATTTGGCATAAGACTCAGTTTCCTTTTACCTGGTAGGGAGACTGTAGGTAGTGGCTAACCCTTATATAACTAAAACCTCAGTGCCTGTCATCATCTGCCAAAAGAAATGAAGTATTGTGGCTGACTGTCTATGTATGTGTTAGTTTGCCAGACTCGCTTTGCAGGAGGTTTAAAAATACTTTCCTTTTGTCATAGCTTATAACTCATTGAGGCCTTAGATAAGTATTCCTTTGTGTTGTAAGAATGACTTTCATTTCGCAATTCTTCTTTTAGTTGTTCTTTAGTATTGTGCATCTCAAATCCCCTTTGAAAGGAGGTGGAGTGAGGCACCTAAATCAATAATGAAAATAATAACGCATTCCTGTTGGTTTCTTTGGGGGGTAGCCCATGGCTTTTCTCTTGTGGCTTATCTTTAAGTGTCACATAAACTTGTGCTAGTGAGATCTCAACACATAATTAGACAGGCTCATGGTAAGGAGGGGGAAGCCAGAGGATAGTGCATGGGGCCTGTTTCTAACTGGTCACATGTCAGTACCACTTTTCAAGGCCGAAACACAGCTCCCCTCCCCATAACAGAAGCTTTTCATTTGACACCACCAAGAAGAGATGGAGCTAATACAATGGCACTTGTACCTCTAGGTATGGTGGGCAGGGTTCTTGGGACTAGAAATTTAAGGAAGAGCAGCACATCCTGAATTCAAATCTAGTTGTTTATCCAAACATGGAATTTGTGTGATTCTGGAACACTGAAGAAAATGGATGCTGAGAACCAATGGATACACCATGTCGTTCCACACATGATTCCATCCTCTCCAGATGTTTCTTTGTGATACAGTAGTAAAGGAGTCTAATGACTTAGAGAGTTAGTAGAAACTGATCTTGCTCTGGTGGTTTCCTTACCCAGGTGCCCAGGCCAGCTTTCTGAAAAGCCTTAAATAGCTGCTGTTTAACAGACTGGTAAGTGTGAGCCCCTAGCTTGGCCTCACAGTACATGGATGGTGTGTCTCCGTGGATTGGTATACGAGTGCTCAGCTGTGGACAGGAAGGAGAGAGAGAGAGAGGAAATTAGCTACCAGCAGTAATAGGACCCTCTATGTACAGAGGAATTTTACATACAGAACACCTACTCTTGAGCTCAGCCTTTGCTTTTTCTTTAAAACAAAAAAGCAATATTACAAAGGACAACTGTAATGATAGCTACCAAGTTCTGTCATGTGGTTCTGTGGAAAGCTCAGTTATTAAGGAAATTTGGGGAGGGTTTGCATATGGCTGAATAGAGGAGGAGTCATGGCTGAGAGACTTGGAGGAAGTTTTGTTTCATTGGAAATGGGAAAGATTAATGAACACAACTCATTTTTTTTTTTTTTTTTTTTTTTTTTAATCAGAGGAGGATTAGGGGCGTGAAGTGTCTGATGAGGTCAAGATGGCTGTTGGCATTACATAACATCATGTTATGCAGGAAAGACAGTGAGCTTTAAAGTTACCATTTCTAGTGGATCAGGAGGACAATAAAAGCTATTTTCCACCAGGTTTCTGAATTGTAACAGGCAAAGCTTGCAGTCAAATATGGCTTCAATTTCTGAGGATGGGGTGGGGGTCAGGAGAGAGGAAGGCAGGCCTGTGGCAGGGGAACTCTAAAGGCAGGGTCTCCTGGGGAGAAGAAGACCTGCAGAATAGAAGAACCTTTTTAAAAATGATGAAGTCAAAGCTCCTTTGACCTTGAGAAGCCTTTAGAAGAAGGGAGACATGGGAAAGGGCCCCAGAGGAGGCAGGATGGTGGCTGCAGGATGCCTGATCACAGATCTCATCCATGTGTGATGCCGTGGCAGTGACAAAGACTCAGAGCTGTGTGAAAAACTTTCAGTGTCCTCCGTTTAAACAATGTCAACTATTGGGAGTCACTGCCTGGTTTAAGAAAAAGCATAGAACAATGAGCACAATATTTTTTATCTGTTGGTTTCTCCCTAGGTATTTGTTCTTTGCTTATAGTCTTCTAAGCTTTTGAAATTCAGACAAATGTAACTCTCTATCTAAACCCCTGAAATGTAATTACTATCCCTGTTTATGGAGGGGAAAGGAGGTTCCAAATCACTATTGCTGTGGAAATGGCAGCCTTTAAAGTTGAGGGGGCTTCTAACCCTGACCTTCACTACCGCTAAAATTTGGACAAATAATGTATATTTTCTGAGCCTTAAGGTCCTTAGAGCTAAACTGGGAATAACATTGACTTTAAGAACTTGCTGTATACCTTTCTAACAATACGTTGGGTAAAGTGGCTGGCAGGCTGTATAACCACGTTAGGTGTTCACCAATGAACTCCTTTACTACTTGATTTTTTTCCAGCCACAATGCTGAGTCGCATGCTGCTGGTCTGGGGGCCCGGAATTTGGGTTGCAGTGTCTCATACAGGGGAAGTGCTGTTGGCCTGGGCAGCTGTGGGAGGCCTAGCGGGAGGCAGAGTTTGCAACTTTCTGTGGACCAAATGATGGCCCACACCCATGAGCCTGCTCAGGACTTGAGTCTGAAGCCAGCTGTGGCCAGCTTCCCCCAGAAAGGACTGGTGCCACCTACCCTCCCATACAGCTGCGCCCACCGCGCAGAGAACACATGCTTGCAGAGCCTGGATGAGCCCCCGCAGCTCCTTCTCCCAGTTGTGGCATTAATAATCTCCAGATCTGCACTGCCCATGACCCAGTTCACGCTGAAGTGGGGAGACTTTCCCGGCTGCCGCGCCTCGGCATTACTCACTCCTGTCAAGAGAGAGACATGAAGCAGCCAAGCATTAATATTCCTGGCCCCAAGCAGGGCTCCCATGAGAGCAGCTAATGGGAAGAAGGCCTACGCTGGCACTGCTCTGACATATATATGTACACATAGTCCTGCCTTCTCTCTTGAAAGTGCAGTTAGCTCTCATTGCAGTCATCATTTTACTCATGGGATGGAGGCAGAAAATCTTACCTGACCTTGTTGACAGCCTTCTGCTGAAAGCCATTGCTGTCCCTGTTTTAATCTTCTAACTCAAAGGGTTTTGTGGGGCATCTTGTAATAAAAAAGTTTGGCCCAGATTTTTTCCCTCCTACATTTGTTGAATGAATTAATAGAGAAACAGAGCCATGAAAGAACAATCTAAGTGGGCTGGGAATATAGTACAGTGGCAGGCCACCTTCGTGGCAAGAGTGAGGTCCTGAGTTTGATTCTTGGTACCATTCCCCCAGAAAAGAATCTAAGCCAAATAACAAAGCTTGGTATATAGTACCAGACAGACCCTTAGGTTTATAATTTAGTTTATGAAAGAAAGAGGAAAGCTAATGTAAGTGAAATGAATATATCCATATTAGGCAATTAATCAAGTAGTCTTATTTAGAAATAGTACTGGCTACAATATTCTCAAGATTCATGGCAAATATTAAGATGTGAGGACTCTTGTTTAAAAGCTATTAATAATTTGGAGGTGACAACAGAGCCTTAAACCAAACCTGGGTCTTCCTAAAGTCATGTTGTGTGACTGGGTGGGTCACATATCCCTGAATCTAGATTTTTGGGATGTCTCCATTTCATAATCTGTTTTGTCAGATCATATGCTCTTACTGTTAATTGGTGTTGCCTAGTCCCGATAATTTAGTGCTACCTCCTGCAGCGGAGCAGAGAGAAAGGCAGAACATTTCTCCTCTGTGATGGCATCTACTTTTCTTTCTTTCTCTTTTTTTTTTAAATTTTTATATTTAAAAGAGAGTACAATATAATATTAAGACAAATGTTCCAAGTGATACAAAGCTGGGTGTGGTGGCTCACGCCTGTGATCCCAGCACTTGGGAGGCTGAGGCAGGAGGATTGGTGCGAGTTCAAGATCAGCCTGGGCTACAAAAGTGAGCCCAAGGCCAGCCTCAATTGCATAGCGAGACCCTGTCTCAAAAAGACAAAACAAACAAACAAACAACCCCCCACCCCCCCAAAAAAACAAATGATACAAAATTCCAGCTGACAAAGTAATATGAATTTCACAACATTTGTTGTAGTGCATAGTGTTGTCTTCCAACCAGTTATTCATATTACCAGATATATGCATGCAAAATTGGAGGAAGAAAAAAAGAAAGAACTATATAAGCAATTAAGAAGAGAAAAAGGAGAAACAACTAAACAAGGAGATAAAACAAATCAAGCATTATCTGCTCCTTTCCATAGACCAGAAGAAATCCACATTATTGTTGTCCAAACTGTCCTGCTTACACACATAGATATAGCTCTTTCTCCCGGCATCTGCTTTTCAGTGTGTAAGTTGCTTATGTTCTCCAGCTTCTAACTTTATCCCCAGTCTCAGTTCCTCATCCACATTTCCCACTCTTTCTTCTGAGAACTTTCTGAAAAAGCCAGGCTGGGAAGCCTGATCACAGCAGTGAAGGCCTGCTGAGACTCTGTGCTGTGGAAGCTATCCCGAGTCCACTGTGCGCAAGACGCTGGTGCTGATGGCTTTCCTGATGTACTGTCTTCTTCCCTTCCTGAAGGTTATGCTTGCCAACCTGTGACTTTCAAGCAGGGAGCAACAGCCTGGGCTCATGGTGCTCGCGGCGACCACTGCCAGATGACTCTGCTCTTTGGACTTTCTCTTGCGAACTCCGTGCATGAAAGATGCACTCTTTGAAGTTCTAGGGCATGCTCTGGACAGACAGGTCTCTGCTCAGAGGCTCATGCTTCACCACAGCAGAAGCAGCCAGGGAATCCAGCCTCTCATGTGCTCACATCAGTGATATTATGGGACATTCAGTCCATAATCCAGAAACCCTCTTGAAATGCCCCCACCAGTGCCTTTCGAACTTTGCACCTCATAGCTGCTGCAGTATGTCTGCAAGATGCTTTCCTCAAACCCAGCCCAGTTGAACCTCTCTTGTTCTAATCCAGGACCACCTTGGAAATGCCAGCTCTACCTTCACAAAGCCCTGCCTGCCTCCTCTTGCACCTTCTTGCCCTTCTCCTTTCTAGTCACGGAACATTCTCAGGCCTGAATGGCTCATTTTGTAGCAGACTGGAGCTCGCAGAGAAGGCCTGGAGCTTTTGGCAGGTGAATGTGCTGAATTTTGGACTCTCAGGGGTCACAGTGAGGTGTCCCTCATGGCTGGTGCTGAAGTCCAGGGATTGGGAGGATTTTCAGGTGCAAAGCCGTGGCTGCATGAGTTCAGAGAGAGTGCTGGGGCTGCAGCAGACTTCCTGTGTGAGTGCCACCCCGTGTTGAGCACAACTATGATCCCATCCAGCAGGCAGCCTTCATTTAAACTTAGAGGAAGACATTTAACTCTGAGCTGGAAGTCACAGCTCTACCATGGACCCAAGGGATTCTTCACTAGAACCAAGGCCCCCTTTCTGAGGCTACTGTTCTCAGAATTTGTTGCCTTCCACCTACTCCCGGTCTGGCTCCCAGACTGAAAGTCACCTTGAAATCTTCTAGCCAAGATGGGCAAATGTTGGTCCATTCATGTCAGCTCTTCCATAGAAAAGACCCATGGTGGCAGCTGCCCGCCCCCAAAAGCCAGGCGGGGGGTACATCCTGGTCCATTGGTAGCCATGGGCTGCCCTACTGGGCACGGGCTGCCTTGTCAGGGAATGGCAGCTGTTCAGGTCAGGGATGACTGGGTACAAAGAAAGGCGGCCTCTGCTTCAGATCTGCATGCAGCCAGGCTCAGCAGTGTCACAACCCCTCCTCCTCCCACCCCTTTCCCTGTTTCCCTGCCCTTTCTAGGCTTTACAATGATTAGGACTGACCACCAAAGCATGGAGAAGGGCGTTTCTGAAGTTCTACATTCTGAGCTGAAGGAAAGCCAGGAAGTACTTGATGACCACACAGGGCCTGCTTGGTCCTCTTGTGCACCACTTCCTGCACTCTTCCCATCTTTGCTGAGGAAAGTGTTTCTGTTTTGCTGCTGGCTCTCAGCACATCGGCACCTCCCCTAGAGATGGCGTGGCTGTAGCCTGACTAGGCTCTTGTCCTAACCCCCTTGGCCGCCAGCTTTGCCAGGATCCAGACAGTGCTGGGATGGACTCATGAGGATGTTCCTATTAACCTGTGTGCCCACTGGTCTGTCCACCTGAGATGCAGCCAAGGGTAGCGCCAGGGTGGTGTAGCCAAGGGCAGGTTGGTATGGGTCTGTGGCATTTAACTTGCCCTGCAGACAAGACAGGTGACTCTGGAATTTGGAGATGTGAGCACCTTTGTTCTGGGGCTGTGGCACACATCATTCTGTCCCTTCCTTTGCTGAGAATGAGAACTTTGTTTCACAAGGTGATGTGAAGATCAAGAAGACAGATAAGGACACTTCTAAAGCATCAAGTGTTACTGTTATTGTTATTTCCGTCTGAAGGAAGATTTAAAGGAAAGTGATAGTCTGTATAGTGCCATCTGAGTTACGCAGATCAAAAATGTCCCAATTATGTTACAGAAAACATTTTCAATTACATTATAAATCACTCAGTTGTTCCAAAAATGGAATAACTAGCCAACAAATTTAGGATTCTTTTTTTTTTTTTTCATAAAAGACATATTGAAAATGCTTGTATTTGTTCAACATATTCACTCATTATCTCTTTTGGAAAAATGACTGCATGCTTATTCTTGGAACCTGTAGTTTAAGGATTATCATGCTTTTGTCCTTTGCTTGCAAATACACACACACATATACACATGCATATGCACAGGAAAAAGCACACACACACACACACACACATCTTTCCAAACAACCCAGAAAAATAGCAATCCTTCTCTACTCTGCTACCTGTACAAAAAGTAAATGTACTACAGAGAGATCGCGTTTGGAATGTTTACTAAATATTCATGCCAGTAATATAAATTCTGACATCATTTCAATTAATGATTGCCACTGATTATATCTAAAAATATACAGTCACTGTGTTCCATCAATCTCACTTGGGTCTAATATACAGATTTGCCAATGTACCATGAAACACACAATTACTTCATAGAACATTCCTATCAGTCTAGCATTATTTTCCCTTTCTGTAGGACAAATTGCATGGCTAGATAATGTGTAGTTAGGAGGTAGTGGTAGTTTATTAATCCCTGATGGAGAGAGAAGAATATTTCTTTCTTTCTTTCTTTCTTTCTTCTCCTCCTCCTTCTCTTTTTCCTCCTTCTCCTTCTCCTGTCAGGACTGACTCAGGAATGGACCCAGGATTTTTATACTGAGCTATATTCCTAATTCCTTAATTTTTTAGAATTTAAGATAAAGTCTCACTAAGTTCCTAAGTTACCTAGGAAGTCAGCTTTGCCAGGGTCCAGGCAGGTCCAGGTTCCAGAGAGTGCCTTTAATCCCAGTTGTTATAGGAATCAAACTCAGGACCTCACTCTCGCCACTGAACTATATTCCCAGCCCACTTAAACTATTTTTTCATGGCTCTGTTTTTCTATTAATTCATTCAACAAATATAGGAGGGCAAAAATCTGGGCCAAACTTTTTATGATGAAATGCCCCACAAAATCCATTAAATTAAAAGGCTAAAAACATGCACAGCAATGGCTTTCAGCAGCAGGCTGTCAACAGGTCAGGCAACTCATTCTTAGTTTTTAAAAATTTTGCGATAGAGTCTCACTAAGTTCCTAAGTTGCCTAGGCTGGGCTTGAACTTGTGATCCTCCTGCCCTAGCCTGTCAAAGTGCTGGGACTACTGGTGTATATCGCCATATCCTTTTAGGAACATTCATTTTATCATTTAAATCTTGATGAGTGCTGGGCTGGCTTCTTCCTTCTATGAGAACATTGAGGCTTCCTGGGCATTGGGGTCAAATCTCTGAGGAAGGCTCTCTTTATCTACTTTTCATGAAAACATTTCTTGCCAATCTATGCCACTTACATTTGCTTTCCTATGTTTCAGGATAATTCTCTCCATTTTCCTTTCTTCCTATATCATGTGCCTGTATATAATTCTTCAGACTGAACTGGCCTTCTGGGGATATTGATAGGATGCATTGGCTTCCATATTCTTCCTTTCTGGTTTTCTTTTCTCCTGGGGGGGATGTTGGCTTCTAAGGAAATTTCTTCACATGCAGGAAAAATCTTACCCACTAGGTATTGCTTTATAATTTTAAAGGAAATTTCCGTGTAGTATTGTTGGCACTTCTCCTACAAATGCACGGAGAACTTCCCATGGAGCTTGTCCAAAAATTCCTTTGTTCATTGACCCAAATCATATTTATTAAGCCCTGAACAGGCCACAGAGGACCCAAGTAGCTTAACTCAGTGCTGAGTTATACGGTGAGTTTTAGATGGTGACGGATAAGCTAAAGACACACTTGTTCATGTCTAAATGTGAAAGTCTGCTTTGTGTTGAATATTTTCCTCTTTTTGACTCCGAGTTATGAAGATGAAAGTGGGGCATACAATCTTGTGGTCATTTTTCCTGCAGGGACATCAAATGATTTAAGATAAAAATCAAGTCATAAGGACATAATAAATGACAGCCACAGGTATATGTTAATATATGCTCAAGATACCTATTATGTTTCCCAAGATACTACATTAATACATAGCTCATAATCCAGCTTGCTCTGAAAATATAATCTCCTGTTTCCATTTCAGAGCATTAAGTACCTTCTGGTACTTTGAATTCTGGGTGTTATTCAAAAATCTCTTTCTGGTGAAAGATGCCAAGATATCAGAATTTGCAAGTGAGCTTTGGTTCCTATCACTAGGTAAGTCCTAGGAGATTTTCATGGTCTCAACATGGAGAACATGAGCACTGTGATCCAGCGAGAAAAGAATGTCCTCATGACAAATGTATTCTGTGTACCAATGGCTTAGTTTAAGTTTATGGGGTCAACTGACACACAGACACATACATCAATGGCCTCCCATCTCACTCTGTGGACCACCTTAACCCGAGGTTTTGTGCACTTGCTCTGTAACAACCATAAATAAAATAAGTAACAAAACAATATAAACTTCAAGAAACTTCTGTCTTCAATGATTTTCACTTAAGTGAATTGTTTTATAATATAAGAACAATGTTGCCTGTCTTAATGTGGGGTTTGCTCAGGTAGAGAAGAATATACTTTAAGAATGTAGTACTGTATTCAGTTTCTGTTGTCATAAATTGCTAAAATCTTGGTGGCTTAAGGAAAACAAAGATGTGCTTTCATATCATTTCTAGAGATTTGAAATCAGCAATCAAGGTGTATTAGTTAGCTATGCGTTGCTAGGACAAAATGCATACCACAAACAATTGAAATGAAGAAAGGCTTATTTTAGTTCCTGGTTTCACAGGCTTTAGAGGATGATCAGCTGGCTCTGCCATCATGGCACAAGGCCAGAGTGCAGAAGGCTGCCCACCTCATGCCAGCTAGGAAGTAGAGTTCAGGGAAGAGCTAGACAGCAGTGGCCAGGGCACAGACTCCATTCCCAAAGCCTTGCTCGTGTGACACACTGAGACACACATACAGCGTGCTTTGCTAGTCTGAACATCTCTCAAGCCACGTGAGTAGACAGGATTAACTACCTCAGTGGGTGACAGCAGGGCCACCTCCTTCTGGAGGCTGTCAAGGAGAATCTCTCCTTGTCTTTTTCAGCTTCCTATAGCGACGGGAATGCCTTGGCTTGTGGTTGCACCACTCCAATGTCTGTTTTCACCTTCACACACTTTTCTGTGTGCCCAGTGCCTTTTTGTAAGGACAGATATGGCTGCATGTGGGATCCTCTCATGTCTGATGAATCTTCGCTTAATTACTCCTGAAAGGACCTTTTTCCAAATGCTGTCATTTCAGATTTCAGGGATTGAGAATTAGTATCTTTGGAAGCTATTACCTAGCCAAGTGCTACCACTGAATTTTAGAAGCTGATCTATGAATCAAAGGGGAACTCTTGCTGAGGGAATAATCTCACCCTCTGGGCACTGCTTCACAGCGGGACTAACCAACAGTTGCTCTCACACTGCTTCTGGGTGCCTCTGTTTTCCTCCATCTCAGCTTCAGTGAAGCCCTGTTGGGGTGGGCATCACCTGGTACCCTGGCACAGCTGCTTGGAGGAAGGGTCTCACTTCAACTGGTGGCCATGCAGAATCGTGGAGGGGAGTACAGGACAGCATCTGAGAGAGGTCTCCGTCAATATGCCTTCAACCCGGTAGGAACCGGAATTTGGAGACTTGCGTAGAAACTCAAAGAAAGGGCAGTGGTTCTCAACGTGACCTCTCAGTACAGTTCCTCATGTTGCGGTGACCCCAAACCAAAAAATAATTTTGCTGGCTACTTCAAAACTGTAATTTTGCTACAGTTATGATTCGGAATGTAAATACCTGATATGCATTATGTATTCTCATTGCTATAAATCAAACATAATTTAAACATAGTGATTAATCACAAAATTAATTATATGTTGAGAAATATTTATTACTAATTCAAATAAATAACATTTCACCATGGCATAGCATGGGTTTAAATATGTATTTTCTAATGGCTTTAGGCGACCCCTGTGTTTTGGTCGTTTGACCCCCGCTGGGGTCGCAACCCACAGGCTGAGAACCACTGGGTTAGGGAAAAGCAGGGGTTCCCGAAAAATTATGTAACTTCGCGATGCTCTAGGGACACTTTTTCTTTAGTAACGATGTCCTCTGACAAATAACCCCTTTACTACCACAATTTCACTATCAGAGCTGACCCTAATAAAATGGCTAATAGAAGCTTGACTTGATACCTACCACAAATGTGTGGAAATTAATCCATTTATAAGTATACCATACAACCCATGGGTTGGCTTTTGCAGTTTTTGGGAGAGGTGTTTTACTTGCAAGGAGAGCTATTTGCAAATAAGCTGATCTCTACCTGCCTTTGACACAGATACTCTAACAGGCTGACCAAGAGAGATCAGTTAGGTGAGGTTTTGGGATCTGTCACTTTGATGAACACAACTGTGTTAGGAGGGGACCCTGTGTAGACCAAGGTCAAGAATCACTTCTATGACTTACTAGCTGTGTGACCCAACGTGAATTAACTTCCAACTGCTCCTCCTCCTCCTGTCACCAGCACTTTGATTATTACCACTGTCACTGTGGCCACCACTATTACTCCTATCATTATTTAAAAGCAAAGGGAGAAAACCCACAATTCACCCATGAAAATGAGTTTTATTGTGGCTCACATAGTCACATAAAGATGGCTTACTTGAAAAAAATATCCTTATTTACCTTTTTTAAAAAGACATTGTAGAAATGATTAATTATAGTATGTTTTTAAATAGCCAGCAAACCTATTATATTCAAAATGTAATTCACTTTCCCAAACTTAAATACAAGACATTTCAGAAATGTAATTTTTACATGAAGCAAAGCAAGTCTGTAATATGAGGCAGCATTACATTTAGTTTTGTGAAATGAATGGAGTAGCAGGCTTCCAGGCATGCACGGAATCCTAAAGTTGCAGGAAGAGAACGGGCTGCTTGAATTTTATATCCTGCCAGGTACCTTGGGTGGTGTTCTCTTTCTCTCTCTCCTAATGGAAGTAAAATTAATAAATTTAACATGAATTTATGGGTTTGGGGTAATAGCTACTAAGGCTATATTAATATCATTTCATGCATTGTTATTAACATGAACATTATCATAATTGCTACTCATTTTATGGTTACTGTCCTGTCTGGGTTCTTCGGAGATTGTGTCCTGCCATGTAGTTCAGGCTGACCTCAAACTTGGAGAGACCCTTCTGCCTCAGTCTCCTGAGTGCTGGGGTTATAGGCAGGTGCTACCATGCCTGGGTGTCTTATTTTAACACAGCATATTCAATGGAAAATATATGAAATGTTCTATGGAAGCTGTGTTAGGACCGAGAGTGGATAATTGGTCTTTTTGTGGTGAAAATGCCCTAAAAAGTTTTCTGGGTGTTTAGCAAACCAGTTCATTATAGCGTCCTTGTTTGCTTTTCTTCATCTAACCAGCCGATAAGGTCTGAATGTCTAATATTTGTAGGCCAGGTGCTACAAGCCGTGTGGCAACCGCACTACCCACAGATGTGTGAGAGTTCTAAGTAGTGTAACTGTCACCGGCACAGTGCATTGTTCCTGGGTCCTTAGTCTCCTCCTTTATGCCTTCACTGGTGTTTTTGTTCTTGGATCAATAGGATTGTGATCTCTCACGTGAGGACAGATGGCTTTGGTCTGCCTTCCTCATAACTTGAAGTGGATCATTCAGAGGATGTGACAGTTCCATGGCCTGAACTCTGCAAGGAGCTCACTTTTTCCACTCCTTTTCTTATAAAACCAGACTCTGTTTATCTAAGTACTTGTTGCCTCATGGTGACTGAACGCTTACCACGTGCTAAGGAGTGAACTAGATGACCTTCATTGTAACTTACAGTCTACCTTTTGCTGATTTTATGCTACAGGCACCTTTGCAAGCTCCAGGAGACAAGGACCACGTCACCTAGCCTTAGATCTGGAAGTCAAACAATAATTTCTGACAGTCTGAAGTTTGTGACGTGGTATTTCTTAGCCACTGGGAAGGTGACATCACGTCCATGGCAGCTTTCCTGGAAGAGTCCCTTCTGATTCCTACCTGCTCACCTCAGACTATACCTGCAACCCTGCCTCATTTCCCATGTGCCCTGGAAACTCTTCTTGCATTGCGTTTGCACTCCACCCTCCCCTCTTTCTATTCTTTCCTGTGTTTCATTTCCTCATTCCTTCAGAAAGATGCCACTTGTCACCATCTCACAAGATCCCATGAGAGAGCTTCAGACCCCTTCATTTAATTTCAAGGTCATCCCCCCCTTTGGTCATCAAAAGGGTCACTTTTTGATCCCCCTTCCTGCATTATTTTTCTATAATGTGTGTACTTTACTTATTCATTCATCTTCCACACTGGGATGGGCCAGTTGTTCACCGCTTTATTTTGATGGTAGGACTAACCTGACACACTACAAGTGACCAATACATACTTGTTGCATAATGAAATGCACACTTACATTGTTGTCTTAGTCACTTGCTTATTACTGAGACACCAGGCCTTATGCCCACAATATAAAGGTTTACTTTGGTCACAGTTTCAGTCCATGGTTGGCTGCTCCAAGCACAGTGGAAGGGTCTGGGGGAGAAAGGGCCTGGGGGAGGAAGAGCCTGGGGGAAGAAGGGCCTGGGGGAGGAGGGGCCTGGAGGAGGAAGGGCCTGATGGAAGAAGGGCC
>PVJA010031387.1:0-24969 GCA_004027025.1 Myocastor coypus
ACCCTGAAAAAAAAAAAAAAAAAAAAAAAAAAAAAAAAAAAAGAATGTTTAGTTATACAGGTCTTGCTTCGACTTGCCCTTGACCACCTAGCAAGAAAAAAAAAATCCTTAATTACAATGCATGGAACGCAGTGCTAGATTGGTGAGATGAGCTTTAGGAGGCTTAGATTCAATAGCCTCCAACGTCACAAGCTTCACTGGTGGCACACTGCAATTGCAAAACCTTTGATTGTATGTGTATCTGCTTCCTCTTAGTCCAAAGAGAAGTATATTCTTTCCTTTTTTTTTCTTTTTTCTTTCTTTCTTTCTTTTTTCTATGCAACATTATTAGGGATGTGGGTCATGCCCACACACTGCACTGTATAGGATGATTGTGAGGACAATATGCAATATGTCAACTTTCAAAGAAAAAAAGGGGGAGAAGAAAAAAAAAAGTAATGTGGATTTAGAAAGGTTAATGTTTAGTTGTTTGATCAATCTTATATACCTATATGTATTAATCTAAACTGATCCGATGATGAAAATATGTGATATAACCATTGTTAAATTTAAACAATAAAAGAATTGAAAAAAAAATCACCCTAAGAGGTTAATGTCTACTGCTGGAGTTATGTACCTTGGTTGTATCTGAAAAGATAGATTAAAATATGCGATCATCTCAAGCAACATCACAATTTTTGTGCCTTCAGCGCATAGGGCTATTTCTCAGTCATGCTTGATCCACAGCCATCAGTGCAGGCTAGTAATTGTGACACTTATCTACAGGGGAGGACTGTGTGACCCAAAGAACCACAACACACACTAGCTGTGAGATCTTGGGCAAATTCCTTAACCACTCTGTAGGGATTTACTTAGTTCATGGCTTGTTGTGAGGACTGCACTTGTTAAACTTGTACAGCACGTGCAGAAGTGCTTTCCAGCACAAAGTTGGCCCTCACTAATATTAAGACATGCAAACCAGCTACTGTGCATGCAGAAGGCCTCTAGTTTCTTGGAAACCACGACGGAATTCCAGACAGCTCACTTACCTGGCTTTGAAGTTTTACGTGGCCTTGGTTCACCTTCAGGCCCCAGAAAAATAAAGTAATGGTGTCCTCTAGTGGCAAGTGGTGGCAAATGCTCAGACATTGAGCAGAAGCTCAAGACACATGGAGACCCGGGGAACCTGGGAAGGACTCTGCTTTGTTCTGCAGCCAAGCCTTGTTACAGAAGCCCTCTGTCTTGCGGAGGAGCCTGCATTTAGGGAACTGACAAGAACTGGATGGGCTTAGTGCTTCTCTTTCCTGTGTGATCTTGGACGGGACTTTTAGCCTCTTAGAGCTCCAATCTCCTGGTTTGCAAAACTGAGTAATAGGACGACTTATGATGATGGTTGCAGAGAGGGGAATACCCAAGAGCACCCAGAAAGGTCACAAGAAACAGCTCTGTTCATATCATGCATGACTCAGAATGAGGCCTGTCTAGCCAGGACTGGCTGCCTACACAAGTCTGGTTTGGGGAGGCTTCCTGCCTCCTGTCCACACCGTGCTTGGGCTCTGGACTGTGTGGCTCTCACCTTTCCAGGCTGTGCCATAGAGTGTTCTCAGAGGCCTTCTTCTCCTGCTCTCACCTCCACCATGGTTTGAGCTTCCTCTTTCCCTTGCTTGTAGTATTCTTCAGCTGTTCATCTTTGCCTTCCCTGTTCAGTACTTTTTCAAATATCTTACTGAGGCCCTTACCTTCTGGAATGAATTGTTCACCAGATATTTCTGAGCTTCCAAAGGGCCTAAACAGTTGTACCCTGATCATCCACCCACATCATCACACAACTATTCTCACTGTCTCCCACCGCTGTGAGCTGGGAAACTTCTTTTCCTTGCAGGATACACTGTGATCCTTCAGCCAGGGCTTCTGCTGAGGGCATCTTCTTTTTTGTAGCTAAGTCCTGCTGCTCCTGGTTTGGTACGTTTGTCCATATTCTAGGGTCTGATAAGTTTCCTGACATCTGACTTGGGTGAAAAAGTTAGGCTACTCATGGGGTTTATCTTATTTGTGGGAGTGACATCCTGTGTAGTCCAGCTGGATGTGAGGAAAGCTTACAGGGAAATGGAAAATCTAAGCTGCCCCATGACTATATGGCCCTTGAACTGTATTCTTAGTTGATTGCTTTTATTTCTAATTCCCTCATATCTGAATTTTAAAGTTATGAATTTTCCTCTAAATTCTGTTTTAGTTGAAGCCCACAGATGTTAACATATAAGAGTCTTGGTTTTCATTTTATTTTTGTTTTTATCAATGCTGGGTATTGAACTTGTGTTAAGTAAGTACTCTATCATTGCTCATATGGACTCAAATTTTCGATCCTCCTGTCTGACCCTGACTACAGGTTTGGACTGTTTTGTGGAGTAGGAGCTTGAAAACTACAAGCCCCGCCCCACGTGGGGCAGAGCTCAGACAACTGGCCATTGAGGGAATGGAAGAAGACCTCTAGTGAGGCCCAGAAGGGCCCAAGGAGAAAAAAGGACTAAAGTTTTTTCTTGCTATGCTGCTTCCCCTGAGCTAGCTGTGGAGGCTGCAGCTGCCTAGTGAGGCCTCTGCTGTGACCTCCTGCAAGGTGACCCAGCAGTTTCGTAGGATCCTGGGCACCTAGACAACAAAGAAAGGGCTCCTTGAGGAAAATTACCCGAGAATACCATGGATGGGGCAGCAGGAGTGAGGGGCAAACAGGAAAGGAAGAGGTTGTGACAGTAACCCAGAAGCAGGGAACCTCATCTGACTGGCTTCTGATGAGGTCTGGCTCCCCACTGCCAGTGGAATGGGGCACCCTATGCTCGGGCCTGGAGTACTCAATCAGTAGTACGTCCCTGATAGGGTGCTCTGAACTAGGTGGCTTAAACAGCAAAAAGTCTGAACTCCAGGTGAGAATCTTGAATTCAGATCTCAGTAGGTTCGTTTCCTCCTGAGGGCTGATAGGGTTAGGTTTCCCTGTGGCAGGCTTCTCTCTTGGCTTATAGATGGCTGTGCTCTCTGACTTTTCAGATCAATGTCTCTCTACATTTCTCTGCCTGCATTTTCCCTTTTCATAAGGATACCAGTTATGTTGGGTGGACCAACATGAAAAAATTGCCTCTGTGAAGACCTCCTCTTCAAACTAGGTCACACTTTGAGGTCCTGGAGGTTTGGACTGCAACATACAAATTTGGGTCCAAGTGGCACAGTTTAAACCCTAAGACCTGGTACAGCCAAGACTTTGTTTCTTTTTAAATTTTATTTATTTACTTATTTATTTATTTTTCTTGTTTCAGGACTTTTGTTTGTTTATTTATTTATTTTATGGCTGGCTCAGCCTGCCCTGCAGCTGCCCAAGCTTTCCTAAGCAGGCGCTTTAGACCAATGAGCCATCCTGCTGGGCCCCTAGACTTTCTTTTGTAATGTGTATAAATCACAGAATTCTGAACACAGAGTGACCATGTGGCCCCTCTTTAGGTGATTCATGGCCATCTTCTTCTCACAGACAACTCTCAGATGACCACTTACACCACCCTATGCCCTCAAACAGGTCCTAAGATGCTGCCGAGGACAACCATATCAGTTTCTCTTTTTTTTCTTCCTAGTAGTTAATGGCTTAGATTCAAAATTTTCCCCAGGGTCTGGTGACTTGGTCATACCACAGAGCTACCACTGACCATGCTGGGTGCTGGGTGTTGGATAAATCTTGTCATCCCAGGCAGTTTTATCTGGATTCTGGTGTATATACTCAGACAACTCCATATGCCTGGAATTGTCGTAGGAAGTCAAATACTCTAGAGGTTTGACACAGTTGTAGCACATAAAATCATTCAAGCGAAATCTTTAGCAAATCCTTAATGTAGAGCAGGCAAGAGGTGATTAATGGAGGAAGAGCTTGTTTTCCTTAACTTGGAAACTGGACATTATGTGGCTGTCCTGGAAGCAATAGAGGGACACCATGTTCTGCTGAAGCAGTTCAGGAGTCACAGGCCCCTCCCGTATCCTCCCTTTACAGGAAGGAAATGGAACCCAAAGCAAAAAAGAAAAGCAGCTAGAGGCATGGGTGTAGCAGAAGGTGTGAGGAGGGAATTCTGATGTCTTGACAATGAGCACTGAGCTCCACCATGCGAGCCTGCTGTGCTGGCCAGGACTCAGCAAGGATGAGTTTACCAACTGCTCTAATTTACATATTGAATATTCTCCACAGGCCCATGTGCCGCATGCTCAGACCCAAAGGTGGCACTGCTGGGAGATGGAACCTTCTGGAAGGGGCCCAAGGGGAGGTCCTTCGATGACAAGAAGTATATCTGTGAAAGGGATTGTGAAACCCATACGCCTCCTGATGTTGAAGCATGTAACTTTGCTGTCACAGACTTCCACCATGCTGTGCCGCCCGAGGCATCTGGACCAAGCAACTGTGGACTGAAACGTCCAAGGCTGAGAGCCCACACCAGCCTTTCCTATCTATAGACTGATTGTCCCAGTCATAGTGTTACAGTGATAGCAAGCTTGCTAATACTTAGTTGTTTAAGGAAATGTTTCCCAGCAGGTGTGTTGTAAGATGCTCTTTGAAAATTAGGTAGCAGTGGGCCCAGCAGGATAGCTCAGTGGTCTAAAGCGCCTGCTTAGGAAAGCTTAGGTGGCTGCAGGGACCGTGGTTGGATCTCCGGCACCACATGCTGCACCAGCCCTGCCCTTAGGGCAGGCTGAACCGGCCATAAAAATAAATAAATAAACAAACAAAAGTTCAAAAAAACTTTTTTAAAAAAGGAGAAAATTAGGTAGTCATGTGCAAGTATATTTTTAAAATGTTGTATTGAGATCCCCTGTACCGACTCTAAGTACATTTGTCTCGTTAATACTCACAGAAGTCCTTTAGTGTAGAAAGTAGTTTGTCTTTGCTTAATGTAGTTTTTTCAAAAAAAATTTTTTTAAATGATGTTACCTTTTTCTAGGTCTACTTTCCCTCTCCTTTGGAAAGCCCAGAAAAACTCCCCTCATGGAAGCAGCTCTGTAGGGGGCAGGCACTCAGAGATCCTGAGTTGGTACAGGGTCTCAGGTGTTGTCTCCTAGATCATTTCTTTTAATGTTAAAAAATATTTTATTTATTGATTTGGTATGGGATCTTGCTACCCAGCTCAGACTCATAGTGATCCTCCTCTCTCAGCCTCCCTAGCACTGGAATTACAAGCATGGGCCACCATGCCCAATGTCAGTGGCTGGCTTGTGGTAGTGGTGGGGCTTGTGGCAGGTGATACTAAGGATTGAACTTGGGTCTTTGTGCTTGCCCAGCAGGCACTTAGACCACTGAACTGTTTCCCTGGCCCTAGGCCACTTCTTTTCTTTGAGCTGGGCAGGGTGAAAGCAGGATTTTCAGTGGCCATGGTAGCAGTGGACAGTGCAATCGCAGTCTTCAAATTGCTTGGTGGAGTTTCGTGCTACCTGTGTCTTCTGGAGTGGCCTGTAGTCATCTGGATGCAGCTAGTAGTCTGCAGCCAGGAGATTCCCTGTTTTGTCCTTCAGTGCTTTGTAACTCCCAAACTTGGTGGCTTTCCTTTGGGGCTGGAGGCCCTTATCATCCTTTGGTGGACTCTAGACAGGCACTCTAAGGCCAGTCTCTACCCTTAGACTTCCCAAGCTCCACTCTGATCTTTCTTACAAAGCAGGTGGAAGTGAGCTTGGTTCCAGGAGTCTTTCACGGGAAAGTTCCTAAACTCCCTTCTTTTTTCCTTCTTGGACTCACAAGATTGCACTCACAACCAGCAGAGGGCGCAGTGAAACAGGAGCTGCAATTGAGGTTCATGAATGGAGACCCTTTGAAAACATTGCTGAAGTGTTCTTTTCCCAAAGTATAGAAAATATCCAAAGCTTGAGTCTAAAAAACAGCGGAGTGGAATACTGTGGCTGTATTCACTATTTGTACAAACCTAATCAGCACCTTTATTTTAATTTGCAGTAAAATTCAGTGATAATGAAAGGTACGCTGTATCATTTCAGTCCTGCTCAGGACCCTGGTCGTAGCTTTTAAAAATGTAACAGCAAAAACCTTCAGCAGATGTCCTCAGCCGTGTTTTAGAGACAGGCGATCTACTGCCAGCTCCATTATAACAAAACAGGACTATTTGGCAACAGCATGGAGCAGAGCAGGGGGAATCCCTGGTGGCCTCAGGAACTGGCCCGGCCCAGCCTCTGATCTCACTTCCTGAATCCTTGACAGAACAAGCATGAGAGCATGTGTTCCTTGAGCACCCACTGCCCACCTGCATCTGTGCCTGGCCCACTGGGAATAATGTCTCTTGCCTTAATCGTCCTAATGATAAACTAGTAAAACACTTATATTTCATTTTATTTAACAGAAAAAAAAAAAAAAGATTTTTCAGAGTTGCTAAATGATATATTCCATAACCTGCAAGTGATTGGGCCAAAAATAATCTTTCCATGTGATTGATCACAAACCAGGTGAGTTTGCATTAGCTATACATTTTTCTCCTTGGCTTTTTGAACATTCTTTAAATAAAATACATGCCTGTCTTCTTGTGTAGTTCAGGCTAGGATGACTATTGCTATGAATAATCCCCAAGCCCTAGTGGCTTAACAAGATAAGAACCTTTCATATGTGTGCAAGTCTGGTGCAAGGTGGGTGGGGGTGGGGCTCTACATCAGTCATTAGAGCCCTGGCCTCTTTCCACTTTGTGGCCCTGCCATCTTCAGTGTGTATCCTCTGAGGTCTCCACGGGGTAGATATGAGTGGAGATTTGAGCGCCAGGCTCAGAAGTGGCAGACATCGCTTTCCATTTGTCTGCACTTGGTCACTTGATCCTAACCTAACTGCAGAGTGGGAAATGTTGGTTTGTCCTGTACCCAGGAAAAGAAGAAAATGGATATTGATAAGCACTGTCTCTCACATACATTCCTATTACATGAGACTATGGTAAAGAGAAAATGAAATACTGTCTGTCAAGGAGTTTTATCAACTTGAGTATTCTGGGGGCTTAACCTGCAGGGCAATGGCTGTCAGAAAGAGACAGAAGACTGTGGGTATATCAATGGCACAGTTAAGAGCCTGCAGTAAGCCTTGGTTACTTCAGGAATGGGGGAAGAGCCTGGGGCAGTTTCCTGGTCTTCCTGGACTCACACAACAGTCTGGTCAAGCACTTATTCTCAGTGTTCATTGGCTTATTTAATCATTCTCCAGCAACATCGCAGTCCCCACACACTGTGGCATATGCTGAGGGGTTTGTGTGTGATGTTTCCCACTGAAGAAAATTCTTCTCTCGGGATGATGTTATTTTTAGGAAGGATGAGCAGCTGTCTGTGCTGAAGTGAAAGTGTCCCCTGTAAGGGACCTGCCACTAGGTAACTTACTGTGCTTCATCATGAAGGGTATCATCTCAGGGGTTTAACACATGCCTGTTTTCAGAGTAAATAATACATAGTAGTCCCTGCTTTTGGACTTCAATGTAAGCTGTAAGATGTGATCAAAATATACAGTGAATGTTTAAAGTTTTAGAAAATATATTACAATGAAGATGCATTGCCATTTATCCTCCTCAATATAATCCTGCCCTTACCTCTAAAACAATTACCCCATTCTTCTTGCTGCTTTCTGAAGCTTTTCTGCATCTTCACTCGTGAGTAGCTTTATGAGTTATATCCAAACTAGAGAATGCTAGGGCCGGGCGTGGTGGAGCACACCTGTAATCCAAGCACTTGGGAGGCTGAGGCAGGAGGATCTGTGTGAGTTCAAGACCAGCCTGGGCTACAGAAGTGAGCTCAAGGCCAGCCTCAACAACATAGTGAGACCCTGTCTCAAAAAGACAAACAAAACAAAACAAAATAAAGCAAAACTAGAGAATGCTGCTACCCAGTGTGCTATCTAGTAGAAAGGCGGCTCATAAAAACATCATGATGTGTACAGCAAACACATAAAAAACTCAAAATATGATGTGGGACTTTTGGCTCTGCCCCACAATCAGAATAATTGTGAAAGTTAAATGTTTGGAATGCATTCAGGAGCCATGCCACACAACTAAAGACTCATCAAAAGAGTACTTTAATAACTGCTTCAGAAAGTGGCAAGAAAGATCAGGTAAGTGTTTCAAAATGAGGGGGAGACTTTTTGAGACAAATTAATGGCAAAGTACTTTTACTATGATGCATTTTTAAAAAAATTATTCATTTACCGTAACTGTTGATCATTTCCATCCTTGTCACCTTGACTACTCTGTTCATGGATAGATACATTGAACAAATACTGAGCTATCCAAGGAGAGAAATTCAATGACAAAATGGAATGGGCCATCCTGCTTATATGGTGGCCAAGAGCTCCAAAATCATAGATATTCTCTGGTGACCCTTAATGGGAGACTCAAAGATTTATCCATGCACTTGATACAATTCATTTATCAATTTTCATAGACTCATTTATATGCTGTTTCCCTAGATTTCCTCAGTTCTAGTTTCCTAGTCTGTTTATTTCAGGCTCTTGGCCAACTGGCACTCTGACTGCCATGAATGTAGTAGACATCCCCTCTGCACAATTAAATAAACTTGTTCCAGATTGTCCTACTGGAAGAATTACCCTTTACTGTCATCATTAAGGGCTACTTTTTGTTGAGGTAACAATGTACCAGCAATGCTACTGAACTGAGTTTTGTAAGAGATGAGTGAAATGGGGTCTGGACCAATTCTTTCTGTAATTTATTTCTTCTGTCTGGATCTGCTCAGCTCTAGACCACTTTCAAGAATGACAGATTGTTAATGTATATTCCAATGGTGGGCCTCGATAGGTTAGATAATATCCAGCTCGTAACTGAAGATCAGATTGCATAGTGTCATCCTGTGGGGATGACCATAGGGCCATCCTGTGGTCACCTGTTCTGTCTGTGTCCAATAGGTGCTGGAAGTTACTTTTCCAAACAGCAGAGGGGCCTCTGTAGTGATGTGGCTTGTTCCAGAATCTGAGGTCATTGGGTTATGGTTCTTCTGTTAAGAATTGCCATTTTCTGTGCACCACAAATACTAGTACTGCCATTGGACTAACTGGCCACATTGCTCAAGAAACAGAATTTGTACTTGGCACCACAATTTGCATTTTTTGTCCATAACCAAAACTAGAGACTTTCTGAGGTAACATACACAAAGAGACAGAACAGAAGTTTAGCTATATTGTTTTCAAAAATCTGGATAATTTCTTTGGGCAATTTCTTCCTGGAACACAGAGGGGTATAAATTAAACATAAATATAAATTTGTATCTTTAACTGAGCTTGCTAAGACATGACCCTGGCTATTCGTCTGAAGAGAGCTAATCCTCAGGGAGGATCAGCATAATTTTGTGAGATCATTATTTACCTTCCAGGGAGGAGGAGTCAGTATTCTCTGGCAAAAGGGAAGGTGCCGCATCTTTGGGGACTGAGTACGTAATAGAATTTAGAGTTTCTAGGTGCCCATGTTCACCTACCTAAATATCTCCACTTGAAGACTCAGAGTCCTGTACTTCCCCAGTTAGGCCCTTGGCATCCTAACATAGAATATCTCAGTTGTGGATTTCATCTTCTTAGCAACTTCAACTCAGATCCTGGACCCAGTTTTCAATAGTCTTCCCAGAAGCTGCAGGAAATAAAATTCTGCTTTATTATTTTTTTTTACAGGGCCTAGTGAGATAGCTCAGCAAACTAAACACCTGCTTAGACAAGTGCAGGGACCAAGGCTCCATCCCTAGCACTACCTGCCATGCCAGCTCTGCCCGCAGGCATGCCGGGCCTGCTGAAACCAGGCATGGTGGCACATGCCTGTAATCCTAGCACTGGGGAGGCTAAAAATATGAGGATCAGAAAGAGTCCAAGAGGCATAGTGAAAGGCTGTACCAAATACATTTAAAAAAAAATTCTGTACAGGCAAGAGAGTGCTGTTTAGAGCCTTACTTCAGCTTCCTGGACCCAGCTACTTATTTAAAGGCCTTTACTGCTCTCTTAAGAAACTATCCTAATTTGCAATCACAATGAACAATCTCTATGCTGGCTCAAGTTCATGGCCGCTGGATCTACCAATACTTTGACCTCCTTCCACCTGCACTCTATCCCAGTTAACTGCACTGAAAATGAAAGCAAATGTGTTTGTCAAACACTAAAGGATTATTACCAGAAATGGACCATCAGAAATGAAGTGCCTATTACTTTAATGCAGGTGGGATATTCAACTCCTTGCTTAATCATGTGCTGGGAACTGTTTTCTGGAATGATTCTTGGACAATTACTTCATTCTCCATATCACGAAAGCAGAGCTTTAAGCAAGGGTTAATGTGCTGACATTATCTTTGCAAGGGTATAAGATAGGGATATGAAGGGCAAGAAAAATGAGAGAAGAATCAAAGAAATATATGAGACAATTCAGGATGTTATTGTGCTGGCTATTACTTTTCAGCAAGCCAGGAAGAGACAGGTAAGTCATTTGTGCATGTGTTCCTGCTACGCTTCAGACTTTTTCCCTAAGAATTCTGGGGAAGAACTTGTCATCAGAATAGGTCACAGAAGCAAGAAATAAGACATCTATTGTGAAAAACTCTGCCATCTCCTGTTTACCTGTGAGAAAACACCCTAACATTATCTGGCTCAATGGCTACTGTTCCCCAATTTGAGTGCAGTATTTTAGCCAAGTCTAGGATGGAGGGGCCTCTCCTTGGTACACAGAACACTTTGGCCATGTAGGTCTGGCCTAACCTACCCTCTTGTCAGCTTGTTAGCAGCAATGGTGAGAGCGTGTTCAGGTGTCAGACAAATTTGGGAAGGAATCCAGGGGTGGCAACCCAAGGGGGCCCAATCTGTGTCAGATGTGTTATGCTTCAGGACAATGGGGGCAAATTAGGTTTATGTTACTCAGTAATTCTTACCTTGGAATCTAGTTAGCCCAATGAAATTCTGTTATGTTCAAGAGCTCTGTACTTCATATAGTAAAATTTGAATTTGTTTATGAAAGCACCCAAATGTACCTAAGTTCACACAGTAGCTGTGGTCTTAAAGAGTATGGAAGACCACATGTTTCAAGGAAGTTGGTAGAAACCTATTGTAACTTACAGGTTTCTTTGAACAATCATGTTCTAATTTAGCACTTTAGGAGAATTTAGTTTTAACACAAGAGAGTTTCCTCAAGGTTCATACAATACAATGTTGTAGCCTGATCTTAGAAGTCTGATTATTTGCCTAGGACAGAGTGAATTTCTCCTCACTAGAGACAAAGTCAGTGGACTTCAGATATGGCCCATTCTCAAGATAAGCTGAAAAGCATGTACTTGTCTCAGGAGATGGCTTCTGGCTTGTGACTATAGACTTTTTTTTTTAAGACTCCAGGCTAGAAAAATGACAGGTACCCTAAGGAAAAAGTAGAATGAAGCCTTTACCTTCCTCTTTTGGCAGCCTCAAATGTCCCAGAGATAAGTATGAATGAAGCCTATTGTGCTCAACCCAGTTGCCCTTGATTGGAAAGTGTTTATTAATCTTTACTATGTAGGATTTTGCTCTTCTGACCTGGAAACATCCCAGAACCTCATCTTACCAATATATGAAGATGCAGCATATGCAGTGATCAGAGGAAAATTTATAGCATGGGCTACACATATTAGAAAGGAGGTATTAAAATCAATAGTCTAAGCTATTACTTCAGGAAATTTGAAAAAACAAAGTCATATCCAAAATAAGCAGGAGAAAAATATTAAGAATTAGAGTGAAAATTAATGAAACAAAAAAAACTGAAAGCCAATAGGGAAAAATCAAAACTGCCTCTTTAAAAGTATCAACAACATTGATAAGCCTCCATACAGGCTAACTACAAATTAAAAAGAAAAAGCTGCTGCGGGGCGAATACCTATAAATCCAGCACTCTGGGGGGCTGGAGCAGGAACAAGTTGTTGTCCTCCAGCAAGGTCACTTAGCAAGTCAGCAAAACCTTGATTCAAAATAATGCTAAAGGTGAAAGTCAGTGGAGAGGTTCTAGGTTCAGTGTGCAACAGAAAGACAGAAACAGAGAGAGAGAGAGAGAGAGAGAGAGAGAGAGAGAGAAAACAGGAAGGAAGAAGAGGGAGGGAGAGAGGGAGGGAGGGAGGGAGGGGAAGAGAACAGAGGAGAGGAGAGATTAGTAATATAAATTATAAAGAGAGGATACTTCTATAGATTCCACAGATATTAAAAGGATAATGAAATAATATTACAAACATTCTGTAACCACAAATTTATAATGTAAATGAGATGGAGTAATTCCTTGAAAGATGCAACCTCTAAAGTGCACATAAAGCCAGTCCGAGTTGTTGTATCTTCTTACACCTCCACAAGGAGCTGAAGCCCAGGCCTCATGCTCAGTATTCTAGCATAGATTTTTGAGCTCAGTCTCAGTAAATTGCCTTGGATGACCCTGACTTTAGAATCCTCTGGGCTCAGCCCCCTTCCGTGTGTGCAGCCACACTTGGCTTCCTCTACATTTTTGTCTCTCAGCCTTGTCATTGCTTTGTCCCTTTTGTTTTACTTGCTTTGATTCCTGTGCTCTCTCTTATCTCACAAAGTAGGGCTGGGTGGGTGCTGCTGGTATCCCTTGAGTTTTAGCCTTCAGGAATGCTCTATGTATAAGAACCTAATATATCTCAGGAGATCTAGATCTTAGACCAGCAGGAAAGGAACCCTTGGGGCTGGAGAGTCCCATGAGCAAAGTTCCTGTGGCCTGGGCACTGAGCAGTGCCACTGGAAGCAGGGGTATCAGTGGAGCCATGGTATCCACCCCCTCCCCGCTACTGTCTTGCTCTTCCCAACTCTCACTCTCTGACCAAGTAGACCCCTCCAGACACCTGGGGGTGTAGCTGTCTCCTCACTAAGCCCAGAGCTCAGCTTGTCCTATCCCTATCACTTTCCCAGCTCCTCACTTGATGCAAAGGGCAGGACTAGGCATTCGTGTGCATCCAGAGTGGCCAGAGTACTGGAGGGTCTTTAGTCTCTTTCATATCCAAATCAGGCCTAGGCACACTTTCTATAATGGGTGTCATCTCTGCTATGCAAATACTGTTGGCCTCAGAAACAAGCTTCTTTTTTGGTGAAGTTCCTCTGACCCATGTTAGCCACAGGAAACAGTGCCATTCTTCTTGGTGCTATAGAACGATTCCACAATAATGCCATTTCAACAAGATTTTGAAAGTATGACCAAACTCAGATCTTCTCACCCATCTATTCACCCTTTTCATCCATCCACTATCTATTAGATGCCAAGCAGGCCAGGATCATCTCCAAGTCACCTCCTCAAACCCACTTTCCTATAACTCACCTTGGCCACTTACTAGCCTAGATGAGCTTGAGCAAGGTCTTCACACTTTGTGGGTCTCAGGTAATTCTTATCTAAGTTCATGGAACAAGTAAGGAAATGTATGTGAAGCTCTACCCTAGGATGCTGGATGCCTATGCATAATTAGTCAATACTGCTTCTTTAGCCTCAGCTTCTCTGTCAGCAAACTGAGGTGCTGACCTAGCAGTAACATCCAACATCTACTGAGCTCCTGCTCTGTGCTAGGTACTATGCTCAGTGACCTGGGCAGAACCTCCCAGTAGCCACCCCCCACCCCAGGAGGGTGTACTGCTGTTTCTCAATGCTCCAAACCACTGGGTTTTGTAGCTCCTGAATTTGCCTTCAGCTAATCTTAGTGGGGTCTTACATGGTCTCCGATATCTCTTCTGTGTTTGGCCAGTGAAGTGATTTGAGAAGAAGGAAGGCTTTCTGGTCCTGGGGTGGAGGCAGGGTGAGGGGCCGGGTTTGCAGACTGTAGCTGAGTTCCCACAACATCTGCTCTGGCAGAAAGACACCCAATAAATGTGTGCCAGTGCTCAGCCCCGAGGCCTCCTTCTGGATCTGGCAGGGAGCTGCCCTGGTGTGCTTCCAGCAGCTGTCGGGGATTCTAACACAGCTGTTTCAAGGGGCTTCCAGCAACAGCAGTGAGAGCCACTAGGGTCCGTAACATCCCTAGGCACTGCAGTCACAGAGGAGGCTTTAGTCAGAGGGTGTTTTTCACCAGAGGGGTCTGACTTGTCAAGCCCTTGGGCCTGTTGTTGCTGGGTGCTAGCCCTCAGAGAGCAGAAGGCCCAGGTGGGTCAGGAAGCTGGGGTAATGGCCCCTACAAAGCACAGATGTCCTTTTCTGCCTCTGTGTGTAGGTGAGGGAGAGAACTGTGGGCAGAAGGAAGGTGACTGGGTGGCAGTCATCTGTGCCTCAGGTATTCATATAGGCCTTGTCCAGGGCATGCACACCCAACCATGATGAGCTGATGGGTCACAGATAATAAAGACACAGAGTGCTCATGCATGGCCTGTCCACCCAGCAAGTCAGTCAACCTTTGTGTGCCTCTGTTTTCCCATCTGTATGATAATAGTCACAGGTGTACCTTACGGTCACAGGTGCTTCCTTATAAATATGTGGGGATGAAATGAACTAGCGGAGAACATTGAGGCCAGGGCCTGTGAATGATAAGTGCTATATAAATAGCTATTGCTACCATGCTATGCATCAGGCTCCTTAACATTGCTGAGTCAAGAGGTCTGGGGATCTCAGAAGTTGGAACTGAACAGCAGCATAAGCACCTGCCTGGCAAGCACAAGGTCCCAAGTTTGATCCCTGGCACCATGTGCTGTACAGACCCTGAAACTGGGCGTGGTAATCCCAGCACTGGGGAGGCTGAGACAGGAGGATCCCAACTGCATAGCTCAACCCAAATCAAACAAACAAACTAAAAGAGAAGGAGGAGGAGGAGGAAGAAGAGTAGAAGGAGGAGGAAGATGGGGAGGAAGAGGATAAGGAGAAGAAGAAAATAATGAAGATGAAGGAGGAGGAGGAGGAGAAGGAAGAAGAAGGAGGAAGAAGAAGAAGAAGAAGAAGAAGAAGAAGAAGAAGAAGAAGAAGAAGAAGAAGAAGAAGAAGAAGAAGAAGAAGAAGAAGAAGAAGAAGAAGAAGAAGAAGAAGAAGAAGTTGTTGTTGTTGGAGTGGCACATGGTCTGGTCCCAGCTCTGAGATGGGTACAGAAGTTCTTTTCTCAAGTCTTTCCCTATAGTAACTTCCTTATCTGGAGCACGCATCTGGCTGGCCCAGCTGCCTGCACTGTCAGGATCTCACCCTGCACAGTGCTGACTGGAAGCTGCCTTCTTGCGGAAGGATGAGCTCCTGGGTAAGTTTTTCTGGGCAAGGCTTTTTGAGTGGACAGGAGCCCAGGCCAAAGGGCAGTGGCCTAGGTGGGTGGAGATGTTTGCCCTCCTCCCGCAGCCTCTCCCCTTGGGCTGGGCACTCTCCTTAGACTCTGCATTCTCAGACCTCTGCCCAGCCCCACCCAGTCTTTAACTGTCCCACAATCTGGGCCCAGAGCTCAGTTTAAACCATCAGTCCTTGCCTTTGACCACAAAAAGAAAAACCACAGCTTTTGAACTGGTTTTCTCTTCCTTTCATGCTCTTTCTCTCCTGCCTTACTTCCTTATTCCAACACACACACACACACACACACACACACACACACACACACCATGCACACATTTTTTCTTCATAGCAGTTATCCCATCAGGAAACTGATTCCTGGGTCTCATGAAATAATCTTGCCTGAGATTTATTCTAGTAGCATGTAAACAAAACAAAACAAAACAAAACAAAATACAAATGCTCCCTGCTCTTAGGTTATTCAAAGGACCAGCCAGTGCCCTCCAGGCTCTAGGTGCTAGCCCAGAAAGAGCCTCATCCAGAAGCATGGCAGAGCTGAGATGCATTCTGCCTTGGGGTTTCTGGCTGTTCAGGTCCAGGAGCAGAAGGCCAGCCTTGACCTCAGAGGTCCCAGCCAATGTCAGGCCTTTGGGCTACTGGGTCTGGTCAACACCATGGTTGAGGCTGGCTGCTTGGCTTCCCTGTGAGCTGCCCATATTCAGTGGATTTGTGCCCTTGGGCACACAGGGAGTACAGTCTGGGACTATGAGCCCTTTATAGAATGGGCAGAGGGGTCACAGTTGGTAGTGTGGCAAAGGGTTTATTTTACTGTGCCCATAGTCCAGGTAAGATGAGCAGGTAAGATGGCTGAGTATTCCCTCGAGGAAAGAAGATGAGACAACTTTAAAGCAGAAGTGGCCTAAGCCACAAGCCCTGAAGCCACAGAAGCTTGGGGGAGTAGACTCTACCAGGGCCACAGGTTCAAACTCTTCTGTGGCTAGGGAGGTCGCTGCATAAAGAAAGACCTGGATATGAAGTATAGTATGCAAGTTAGGCACATTTTTAAAATTTTGAAAACATTTGAAGTTTAGAAGTTTTAATTAAAAAATATTTAGTCAAATAAACCATAACCATATATCTTAACCAGGTTCAGACCCCACTGTGAATTGCCAATACATTTTTATGCAAACCTCAATTGTGTTATTCTGACATACGAGGAATTATATAGAAAAGTATGAGAGTCTTATAAGGGCTTTTTGGCTTTGTTTTTTCTGAGACAGGACTTTGGTCTGTAGCTCAGGATGGTCTTAAACTCACTATGTAGCCCATGCTAGGATCAAACTCATGGTGATCCTTATGCTGTAGTGTCCTGAATGTGGGCCCACAGGCATGCACCACCACACCAGCCTAGAAGGCCTCTTGAAAACACAGCACTGAGTAGGGCATTGGTGAGAGTAGTGGAATGCAGGATCTGGTATTTGGCCTTGGTGAACATCTTTTATCTGCTTCATTTTAGCTGTTTGCCAAGTCTCAGTTTTCTCATCTGTAAAGTGGGGATAATGAAACAGTTCACCTTTTAATTATGATTATCTGTTTAGTACTGAAAGTTGAGCTCAAAACCTCATTCATGCTAGGCGAGTTTCCTGCATGTTCCCCTAGACAAGAGGCTCACACACTCAAGGGCAGGGTTTTTGGAAGGTGATGGGATTATGGGCTATAGGGGGCTTGCTGTGAGAGGCAGGGTCTGGTGGGATGAGGTAGGTCACTGGTAGTGTGGCCTGGAAAAGTTAGTTTCCCTCCCTGGCTCCTCTCTCTGCCTCCTGGCAGCCTGACCTGAGGTGAGCAGCCAGGACCTTCCACCGTGCTGCCAACCATGCAGAGACCGAAGCTTCCCAAGTGAGAGCCAAGATGAACTCTTTAGATGGAGGAGGTGTTGGGTATTCTACCTCAGTGATGAAGAAGGTGGCTAAGGCAGCTCTGTGCAATCCGCCTCCAGGGCGCTGTGGCTCCATCTCACAGCACACCGAGGAACCTCCAAACAGTGGGTGTCATTCGCCGAATGCCTATGACATCCTGCAGTGCCTTTGATAACCCTGCACAAGGAGTCAGATGCTTTTTGCTGAATAGCTGTGGTTGGGTGCATTGAAGGTTAATGCTCTGTGGCTGTGCTCTGTGGCAGAAGGGGCAGGAGTCAGGGCCAAGGTCAGCCCTCCACAGGCCGTTTCTCTGTGAGGACAGAACAAATACTCCCTTCTGTAGCCCAACTGTTGATTTTAAACTCAGTGAAGGAAGGCTGGTGGGGAAGTTTTGCCCTGGGTGTTGGAATTTCTCACTACATCTCTAAACTCACTCCCGTGGTTGCACTTTATCCACTGAAGTGATCAGTGGCCCGTTTGCCCTTGATCTTGGCAGAAGCAGCAGGGCTGCCCAACACTGTGGAGTCTGGGAAGTGGGGAGCCCATCTCAGCAGCACCCTGGAGATACTTGAGGTGTGGTTTGTGCTAAGCTCCCCCTGCAGGACCTGTGCACCTGTACTTACTGCTTGCAAACTCCTTGCGAGCAAGACCACCTCCTCGCTCTGGATCGCTGTGGCCCTCACTCAGCATACAGGACAGGTTTGCACACATGCTAAAAGAACTGAAGGAAATTGACTGGGAAGAAGGAAGACAGGGACATACTTTCCACTTTTTAGAAAGAAGTGTTCATTTCGTAAGGCATTTCCCCACTGAAACCCTTTAAGCAGAAACATCCTGGGTATTTAAGTTGAGCAGCTCACACCTCAACTCATGGGCTGGATTGGCCACACTGTCCCCTATGCTATTCTCTCTCCCCCTACCCCATGGTGTTTTGGGTCACAGCCAGTGCTCTGTGGTGCACAGCTGTGTGCATGAGCTCATCAGGTCTCATGGACACTTCATGGCCATCTGCATCATCTTTCCCATATTACCCACCAGAAACTACTTGCTAGTGGGAGCAGCAGAGTCAGATGTGTAGAACCAAGCTTCCACTCAGAACCATCTGCCCTGCAAGGCTAGTCCCTCCTGGAAGGCCTCCCTGGTCCTATTCCCACAGCAGCTGGGGATGTTCTGTTTCTCTGGCTCTCAGCTTTCCTGGTCTCCTTGAATATCACACTCTACTCTAAATGGCAGTCATGGCCCACTGCTTTGCTCTCCCTCTGTCACCTTTCTTCCCCAAATGGCTGTGTTGGACTGGCACTGCCCAGATTAGGGGAGATGGATCTGGCTCCCCTTTGCATACCCAACACCAGTGGGCCCATAAAGTATTTCAATTCAGTGATGTATGTTTTGCCCCTGAAGAGGATGCTAGGGCTCTCTCAGGGGGCATTCAACAGAACTGTAGAGGCACAGAGGCTTCAGAGAACCCCAGTGGTCTCTGTTCTGCTCCCTGCTAAGGTTGCCCCACCCTCAGATCTGGGAATGAGCTACGAGGCTCCCCAGTGGCCTTCTGGTTTCACAGTGTCCTGTTTAGCTCTCCTGCTTAGGTCACCCAGGGGCTGTGACCCTGGCCAGCCCTTGAGCAGGATCCTGAGCCCATACTACCCTCTTCTCCCCAGCCCCCTCATGCTCTAGGCAGGTGCAGCCTTCTCAATGCTGTGGGCTCCCCCTTGGCCTTGACTCCTGCCTCCCTGCTGCAGAATTGCAGAAAGAGGATGAACAGCTCCCAGCACAGCCTCACCGTGGTCACAAGAGGCAGGCTTGTCTGGAGCATGTGCCACTCCTTCCTGTCCCTTCCTTTACTAGCCAAGCAGAAGCAATAATAATAATGAACCAGCAGCCCGTGGTGGTTCCTTCCAGACCTCTTGCCTCATGTCTGCCTGCATTATGGCACAGGTCTCCAGACAGCAAGAGGAAACTATTTGTATTGTTCCTGCCCGCCACCCAAAGGAACTGAGCTTGGCCTAGTTAAGAATGCAACCACATACAGCCTGGGGTACCATCAGAGAGCCTGGGCTGGGAGCTGGGAGTTCTGGTTCCTGGGCCAGCTGTGGGGGGCTGGCAGCCAGTGGAGTACTCCTGGAGAAGGGAGGGAGCTTCGGTACCAAGCCAAGGGCTGCTTCTCTCCCCAGAGCCTAAGCAGGGCCCCCTGTTCCATGTGAGGCACCGGAGGTGCACAGCTTACGGGCTCTGTTCCAGACCAACCCACAGCTGCTGTCCAGGCTGGACGTACTTGGCAGTCAGAGACCAGAGGGGTCTCTTGCCAGCAGCATCTATATCAACTGCTAAAGCAAAAGAAGGACTTTCCTACAGCCTGGAGGATGTGGAAGCAGAAACCAAGAAATCAGAGCTGCTGCTTTGATACCCCCGTGGTCATCCCCCCTCCCCGTACTTTGTGAGCAGAGGTGAGGACGAGACAGTTAATTGCCCTGGAATTTTCCCAGTCCAGATTCCTCATGGATCCAGTGACATATGAGATTTTATGAACTGGGACTCTCTGCTCCCCAAGCCTCATGGGGCCACCAGCCACTTTGTCCCCTGCTCTGCATTCTGCACTCTTCTTTCCTGAGCACACTGCCTCCTACTTTGCAATCTGTGCAGCCTCCCATATGGTACACCTGCCATGAGAGGCTGGATTCTTCCCTGCTCAGCTGGATGAGGACACTTCTGTCCCTCTCGGTCTCCTGTGTGACAGGGCTGTGGGCAGATTATACCCTTACCTCAGCTCGGGTCACTGGCTACCTGAGCCTTTGCATCACTTTATTTTTGCAGAACCTTGGGCTGCAAGATCATGGCCAGCAGGTGGGAGCATTCTTGAGTAGGGCCCTTCTCCTACCTATATTTCTCCCAAGGCCAGGGGCTTGGTTTTCTCCATCTTGTGGACTGCAACATACCAGTAGGCTTTAGATACTTGGTTTTGCCCAATATAAGTTTACAAAGAGACTACCATGTGTCAGGCACTGTGCTATGCTCAAGATATAAAAATAATCCAGGGGGTATAGTCTGGTTGGAACTCAAAGCAGAGGCAGCAGAGTGTCTCCTCTACCACGATTCTGGTGATCTTCTACACTGGTAGCCAGGATCTTGTATGCAAGACCTCACAAAGTGAGTGATGGGATCTTTTCCACTGTCACTGTTCCTGGGACTTTCTGTACTGCCTCACTTTGGAAGCCTTACCTTATGTCTCTGCTGTTACATGTTCTTTTATTTCTTTCATCTAGCCAGCAAATAGCTTCAGAGCACTGACACTTAAGAAGCACCAGTAAAGGGGCGGAGGAGCAGGGAACATGGCCCTGTACTTCTGGGATATTGCATTCTGATGGGGAAGGTTCTTTCTGTCAGCATACGCTGACTGAGGACCCTTGGTGGTCTAAGCGCCGTGCAAAGTGGTGGCCCAGACTCACGTGGCTGTCTCTGTTCCCGGTGTGTGAGGCCTGAAGAAGCCAACTGAGCCTGCCTATTCTGACCATTGGGTGTCAGGAAAGAAAAAGGAGGGAGTGATGGAACACCCAGAGAACTTTCTCCACCAGGGCCCATGCAGATGCTCAGTGTAGGCAGCCTCTGCCCTGCAAGGGTCTCTATATAGCAGAGAAATGTTGTCACTGGCAGCCAGGGCAGAATTCATTTATGCTTTCTTTTTAAAAATTTTATCTTTTGTATTTGGTACAAGATCTCACTACACAGGTTAAACTCATCTTGATCCTCCTGTTTTCAGCCTCTCCAGTGCTGGGATTATAAGTGTGCATCATCTCACCAGGACTTGGCGCTCAGCGCACCCAGGGTGCAGGGCCGGTGTGGCATGCAGGACTGGTGCGGCATGCAGGACCTGAGGTCGAACCTTGGTCCCTGCACTTTCCAAACCAGGCAGTTAGTCTGCTGAGCTATCTTGCTGGGCTATTTATGCTTTTTTTTTTTTTTAATATTTTTAAATTTTACTTATTTATTTATTTTTCTTGTTTCAGAACCTTTGTTTATTCACTCATTTTCATGGCTGGCTCAGCCCACCCCGAGGGCAGGGCTGGCGCAGCATGTGGTGCCGGGGATCGAGCCGCGGTCCCTGAAGCCACCCAAGCTTTCCCAAGCACGTGCTTTAGACCACTGAGCCATCCCACCGGGCCCCTATTTATGCTTTCTATTCTTTATTTATATTGGGAACTTTAACTAAATTAGGATTTGAATAAAAATAACCATTTTCAGAAAAGCCAGGAGGACAATTGAAAGGTGGCATCTTCCCCTACCTCAGCTTTCATCGAAGTATGTGACTTTGTTTAGGAAGCTATCAAATGTTCAGGCACGCCATGCAGAAATGGGACACCAAGAATGGCAGCACTGTGTGCCAGAGGGCACCCAGCAGGCTCTACCCAGGCCAGCTGGCTGTTGGAGGTGCAGTGTTGCCACAGTGGCCACAGCACCCAGCGCCCGAGGGCTCATTCTCCCCTTTAAGGGAGGCCTTTGAGATACAGGGAGACACTGCACGCAAACTCCAGGTGAATGCGCTGGAGAGACGAGGCTCTGCTCACGGGCTTTCTGAGGTCTGCCGCCCCAAGTGTTCAGAGGCAGTGGAACTTGCCCAAGTGTCTGAGGGCCTCCAGCCAGCAATGTCCCCACTGCTCCTGGAAGACCTTTCCTCTACTTCAGTCTCGGCTAGACATCACCTATAAAAGGGGCAGATTCCTTTAGGTTAAGATATGAGTTTCCTAGATGTTTTTGCAAAAACATAGCTCTCTGTCAGGGGAAGCCTACATCGCTCATCATTCAACAGTTCAGGGATCACAAATAGCATGGTTTTGGGAGCTGAGACTTCAGCAGTGAGCAAGACAAAGACCCTGCTGTCCTGAAACTTAGGCCATGGATGAGAAGACAGTTAAGCGCAATAGATCAGGTGGCAGAAGAGCCATTACAGTATGTAATACAGGGGAAAGACATGACAGAGTGTTGGCATACTCAGGTCTTGGGAGGCTCTGCTCCTAGTGAGGTGCTTGGACAGAGACCTTAACGAGCCAACAGCAGTCTAAGAAAACAACCCAGAGGCTAAGATGTGAGGACAGTAGGGAGAAGTGGGAGCTGAGGTCAGAGTGCAGGGCATGGCGGGGTGAGAGGTAGGATCTAACTGATGTGGTGCTAGACACCTTGAGCTTTGCATGGAAAACGGCAACAGAGGAAGGCAGGAGCTGAAGGCAGGGAAGGCATCAGAGATGAAGGGAGGAGCTGGTACTACACCATGAGGCCAGTGGGGAGGCATGAAGGAGTTCAGTCCCACCCTCATCTTGAAATCAAGGGCACTAAGCACAGAGAAGTGAGAACACAGCTGAATAAGTGGAGCTGGAATGGAAAGCCCGGTTTCAGATTCCTGGTTTGGGAGTGTGTGTATTTTCCCCAATAATAAGAAACATTGTTATTGAGTACCTTCACAGGTATTGACTCCTTCAAGTTAAAAAAAAAAAAAAACTTAAGAGGTAGGTGTTATTACCATTCACATCTTACAGATAAGACCATGAGGAGTCAAGCAACTTGTCTGAGGTTTCATGGCTAATGAGTGGTAGAAGCTGGGTCAGCCACCTGGGCAGTGAACCACCATGCTACAAGGCCTTGTTAACTCTTGACTCATGGGAGGTGGGCAGGGATGTCAAGATCAGTCTGGGTGCTGTTTCTGAAGCCACACCAGCTCCGGACTTGCCTGGACTCAACACCTCCTTTTCTTATAAACACCAGCATTAATTGCAGGATAGACCTTGTGCTGAACATGATGTTGACTACTGCTCAGTCATGCCAGATTTCATGGGGGTCACACTTCCATGCAGATGCCAGGAAAAGGCTCTGCTCAGTCTCTATAGCAAGCCCATTTCCTCCAACCTTTAACCTTGGCCATCAGTGGACTTTCTGTGTGTATTTCCAGAGCCCAAAGTTGGCTTCACATATAGGCAAGTAGTAATGGACAGTGCTGAGATTCCAAGATTCCCCCTTTCTCGCTTCCTTCCACAGTTCCAAGCTCTCTGCTAGACAGTGTGCCCTAAATAGGAGCTCAAGAATGATCTAGAGAGTTTATAACCAGTTCTGGTGGCAGGATATTGCTCTACCTCAATCAGAGCAGATTCTCTGGAGTTAGCTTCCTGAAACAGTGTTTTGAAAAACTTTCCGGGTGCTTCTAATGTACAGCGAGTGGAGAACCACTGACCACACCGAGTCTTCTTGTTATTGAAAGAGCCAATGTCACATGGCTTCTGGAGACAGGGTTAGAATGAAAATACAGGCCTCACTGGCTCACACGTCAGTATTCTGAAGGCAAAACAACAGGTTAGGAAAAGCAAGTCTCCCTGGAGAAAAGGCACTGGGGATACCAGAGCACACAGAGTTTCAGAAGACAGAGAGTGGATTTTAAAAGTGGGAGAGAAGTAAGAAGCGTGTATGTCATGGACGAGTGGACCCCTGGGGGGGGGGGCGTTGGGAAAGGTAGGGCCCTGGAACTGAAGGCAGGCTTCACAGCAGTTGGGCCAGCAGCAGACACAGCCAGTGTAACGGACATCAGCAGAGCAACTTAGGGAAAGGGCCATGGCCCCTGGCCTCTGGGGAGAAAGGAAAGGTGTGGGCAACAGCACTGAAGGTGACAAGCATGCCATTTTCAGCTACAACAAATACTCACTAGAAAGGAATGTCTTCTCCGTGGATGGCTCTCCTTGATACATGAAGCAGTATCTCTGAGGCTTTGGGCTGGGGGCTTATTCTTCCCAGGAGCTCTCAGCTGTGCAAGACACTAGAAGAACAAGAATGGCATAGAGGAAGCTGCGGAGGACGGCTTCCCCAAAGGAAATCACCATCTGTTGGGTCTTCAGTGACCTTAGAAGATCTTAAGTGCTGCATGTGACTTTATGAACTATCCCAGTTGGAGAGAACAAAGGGTCCAGGAATAGGAAGAGAATGACTCCTCCTGCAAGCTCTGAATGCATTCCAAATCCCAAGGGAGGATTTGAGTTTATGTTGGCAAAGGAGGAGGGAGCCTGGTAGAAATGTCTGCTGTGGACTCACTCTCCTGCTCTGCTCTCCAACTCCACCAGGTCTGGTCTCCTTGCCTAATAGGCACCAGGGCTTTCCAGCTGGCTGGCCACCAGAGGGCATCCCAACACAGTGCCCTGGCGGGCACCAGAGACTGGGAGGGCAGGCATACTCTCATCAATGGAGAAAGCCAGTGGTGAGGTCATGGCCCTGCAGAAGGAAAGGCTGAAAGACACTGAGCAGGCCCAGGGCACTGGAATGTGGCATCTGAAGCCACACCTAGTGCATAGCCTTCCCATGCCCTGTGGTACCCTTCCCTCTGGTGGACACTTCTGTGGTTTATTTTTTTATTTTTTTGATTTAATATTTTTATTGTTTAAATTTAACAATGGTTATATTACATATTTTCATCATCAGATCAGTTTAGATTAACACATATAGGTATATAAGATTAATCAAACAATTAAACATTAACACATTAAATCAACATTATTATTTTTTTTCTTTTCCCCTTTCTTTTTTTGAAAGTTGACATATTGCATATTGTCCTCACAATAGTTCTACAGAGTACAGTGTGTGGGCATGACCCGCCTACCTATTGATGTTGCTGAGAAGAAAAAAAAAAAAAAAGAAAAGAAAAGGAACAGAAAATTCTTCTCTTTGGACTAAGAGGAAGCAGATGCGTACACAGTCAAATGTTCTACAATTGCAGTGGGCCACCAGTGAAGCTTGTAATGTTGGAGGCTATTGAATCTAAGCCTCCTAAAGCTCATCTCACCAATCTAGCTCTGTGTTTCATGCATTGTAATTAAGGATTTTTTTTTTTTTTT